>PVKA01009454.1:0-68358 GCA_004027165.1 Ctenomys sociabilis | reverse complement strand
CTGCTTTTCGCTTGTTATACTAGGGAGACTATACGATATTTACACATGTGTGTCTGGTTTATTTCACTTATGAGTATATGTTCAAGTGGCATCCACTTCAGTATAAATGCTTCAAACTTATCATTCTTAATAGCTGAGTAATACTCCATTATATAGAAATACCACATCTTTTTCAACCATTCCTCATGTGATGGACATCAGAGAGATTGCCCTCTAGTACTCTTTTTTAATTGGATCTTTCTCTGCTTTTGGAATCAGAGTAATATTTGCCTCCAGGAATGAGTTTGGGAGAAGTGTTTCCCCTTCAATTTCATTGAAGAGTTTGAGAAGAGTTGGCATTAAATCTTCTCTAAATTTCTTTTTTTTTCTTTCTTCCTTTTTAAAAAATTCCTTGTAGCATTCTTCTATGAACTCATCAGGACCTGGGATTTTCTTTGCTGGTAGGGTTTTTTTGTTTTTTATTACATTTTCAATTTCATTTCCCATCTTGAATTATTCAGTCTTTGCATATCTTTTTGACTCAACCTTGACATTTCATATGTATCTAAGAAACTGTCCATTTCCTCTGTGTTTTCCAACTTGTGAGAGAAAAGATTTTGGAAGTAGGTATTGAAGATCTCGATTTCTCTAGGATCTGTAGCGATTTCACCTTTATCATTCTATATTGTATGAATTTGTGTTTTTTTTTTAATTTCCTTTTCTTTTTGTAATGAGGTTACTTAGGATTTTATCAATTTTATTTATTGTTTCAAAGAACCAACTCTTTGATTAATTTGTTCTTTGTATTGTTTTCTTTGTCTCAGTTGTATTAATTCCTGCTCTAATTTTTATAATTTCATGTCTTATTTAGGCTTTGGGCTTGACTTGCTGTTTTTTTTCTATGAGCTTGAGGTGTAGCATAAAATTGTTTATGTGGGCTTGCTCTGTTTTCCTAATGTGCAAATTTAGTAGTATAAATTTTCCTCTTAAGAGTTTTCTTTGCATTTCACAGGTTTCAGCAAGTTGTATCTGATCTTTCCTTGATTGTAATTTTTTTTTAATTTCTTCTTTAATTTCATCTATTACCCACTAGTTGTTTAGGAGGTTGTTATTTAATTTCCTTGTGTTTATGGTGTTTTTATAGTTTCTTTTGTCAGTAATTTTGAGTTTCATTGCACTGTGGTCAGATAGTATGCATGGGATAATTTCAATTACTTTGCATTTATTTAAGAGTGCTCTCTGTGTTAATAGATGTTCTGTTTTGGGGAATGTCCCATATGCACCTGTGAAGAATGTGTATTCTGTTGTTACTGGGTGAAACACTCTGTAAAGTTCTATCAAGTTGATTCCTTCAAAAATTTGATTTAGTTCTGTTATTTCTTTGCTGATTTTTTTCCTAGTTGATCTGTCTCTTTGCAATGGTGGCATGTTAAAGTCCTCCATTAATGCTGTATTATTGCTTGTTTGATTTTCCATGCCTGTTAAATTTGTCTTATGTAGGTGGGCACTCATATACTGGGTGCATATATTCATAATTCTTATGTCTTCCTCTTGCAGCTTCCCCTATCAAGTACATAATGACCTTCTTGATCTCTTTGAATGACTTTTGGTTTGAAGTTGATATTGTCAACAACCAGAATAGCTACCTCTGTTTTTTTTCTGGTTTCCAGCGGCATGAGAATTGTTTTCCATCTTTTGACTTTCAGTCTGTGAATTTGCTTTTGGGTAAATGTGTTTCTCGTATGCAGCATATTGTTGTATTTTATTTCTTAATCCACTCTGATAGTCTGTTTCTTTTGATTGGTGAATTGAGGTCATTTACATCCATGATTATAACTGATACATATTAGCTTATCTTTGTCACATTATTTTCACGCTGTAGATTCTGTCCTTTTCCCTTTTTAAAATTGCTCTGTTTGGTGGTTCTTTTCTGTTTTTCTTCAAGCTGTGTTTCTCTCTCTTTCTAGAATATCTGTCAGTACTCTTTGTAGGGTTGGTTTGATGGTCATGAATTTCTTCAGCTTTTCTTTGTCATGGAAGGATTTTATCTTGCCATTGAATTTGATAGATAATTTTGTAGTGTACATCAATCCGGATTGGAATTTACTTTTTTTCAGGTCCTTAAATACTTCACTCCAAGCTCTTCTTGAACTGATGGTTTGTGTTGAGAAATCTGCTGTGATCCTGATGGGCTTTCCATTGTAGCTGATCGGTGACTTTTCTCTAGCAGCTTTTAATATTTTATTCTTTTGCTGAATTTCTAGAATCTTGATTATTATGTGTCTATGTATAGATTTATTTTGATTGTGGCTGTTTGGAGTTGTATATGCATCTCTTAACTGTATTTCAGGTTCTTTTCTCATGTTTGGAAAATTTTCTGTTAGTCCTTCTTAAAGAGTCTTTTTATGTCATTTGTGCTATTATCTATTATTTTCATATTGTTTTTCTTTGCATTTTCTTGTAGCTGCTGAATTCTTATTTCCTGGCTCTTTCTTAGTTTTAAGAGATTTTTCTTTTTGTGTTCATTAGCTGCACTGCTGTTTTCTTTGAGGTCTGAGTGTCTATCTTCAGTTCATTCAAGGGGTTTTTGCCAGATTTCAACGGAGTTCTTAATTTCCTGGATATGTTTGAATCTGCTTCACACATTCTATTTCTTTTCCTGTATTGTTCATTAAATGTCTCCTTCATTTTTCTACTCTCTCTTTCTTTTTTTAAAAATTCTATGTCTTCTTTAGCTGTGTGGAGCAATTCTTTCATGATTGTTGTAATTTCTTTTTTGACCTGAGAGATCATTTCTGCTCTTATTTCATAGCCTGATGGACTATTTCTTTACTTTAGTTTCTATCATTTCAGAAATTTCAAGTGTATGTTTTCCAAGTTCTTGTATGTCTTTTTCTTCTGGATTTGTTCTCGGTGGGAGAGAGGGTTGAAGTTGCCTTTTGCTTCTGCATTTAGGCATTTTTGAAGTTGCCAGTAATCACCTAGACTTGGCAGTGTAGGGAGAGTAGTGAAATGTGTCAGGAAGGTTTCCACTACAGTGGGGAGCAGGATAGGACTCACTGAAACTCCTGCTATTAGTGTGAGAGACTGGCTGATACTCAACAAACCTTCAGTATAGGTGGTGGGTGTTGGCCAGATTTACCAGGATCCCTTGGGCCACCTAGAATTCTCCTAAGCTCTTAAAATGTTTTACCAGTTCCAGCACAAGCTACATTCCTATGCACTGGGGGCCAAGTGTCACAGTTTGCCACAGTCCTGCAGGCCACCCATAGTCCTCTTGATTTCTTAAATGGATGGAGCATGCACCAAGAAATCTCCATGCCTGTGCATACTGGACCCACAGATTGCTGCTCTGCAGAGTCCCAGGGAGCTGTTCAGGGCCCTCCTTAGTTCTTAAAAGGTTGGAGCAGAACTAACACAAGCTCCAAACCTACCTACTGGGGTCTAAGGGTCAGAGCATACCAGTCCCTCCTAGTAGAGAGAAGGGTAAAGTGTGGTAAAGTCCCACAGGCCACCCAGAGTCCTTTCCAAAGATCTTAAATGGTACCTGCCCACACTGGAGCCACAGTTCACAGCTCTGCAGAGTCCTGGCCTCTAGCAGTGTTTTTATAGGAGCCACATTGATATGTAGACATGTATAAAAGAGTTAATTGTTTAACTTATGTATACTTTTGTATCAGGGTTTAAAGCTTGTTTTTTTTTAATATTTTATTTGGAATTTTACCCTCCAGAAAGCTCTCTCTCTCTCTCTCTCTCTCTCGCTCTCTCTCTCTCTCTCTCTCTCTCTCTCTCTCTCTCTCTCTCTCTCTCTCTCTCTCTCTCTCTCTCTCTCTCTCTCTCTCTCTCTCTGTTTCCTACTTAAGAAAAGCAAGGTCCCATTGATGTAGGGGAAAGAAACTTCCAAACTGGAAGGTATCAGGGACAAGTCTGTGTTCTGTAAAATTGAAGAATGAATTTTAGGAAAAACAGAGGTTAAAAGCAGTATATATTTACTGGGGTAAAGAAACCTTTCTGAGATAGAGATAGGATGGGAGCTGAGTGGGTTGCCCAGAAACTTGCCTTTTCTAGGGATTTTTATAAGCAAATTCACAAGGTGATCAAAAACTGGGAACTCACTATGTACGCATGAGGTGAGACAAAACTATGGTCACTCAATAATATTACAAGTACAATTGTTCAGGTAAAATTGATTAAATTAGGATCAAATGGAGAAGGGAGTCACATAGCAAGTTGGCATGAATACAGAACACAGGCTTTTCCTGTAGGAGGTTGGCTACTGACTGTTACAGGCTTTTTCAAGGTGAACAATACCTACTTAGAAATCAGTCGCCGATGTGGATCCCTAGGGAGATACATGGGTTCATTGTTTCATCTTTTATCTTTTTTTATTTTATTTTAGGGAAGGGTCTACAGGGTGTTCAGGGTCTCACTGCTAGATTGGACTTGTAGTGATCTGCCTGTTTACAGCCTCCCAAGTGCTGGGATGACAGGTGGGCACCACCACACCTAGCCTCAGTTGCCATCTCAGTGCACCCTGGGAGTGGGGCCAGCTCCACAGGCCCAGGAATTTAACCCCAGACCCCTGTGCCTGCTTGCAGGTACTTTAATTCGCTGAGCTATTTGGCTGGCCTCATCTTTCATCTTGAGGTCTGGCCCATAGCAGAGGTGCCTATTTCCTCCACAGTCGCAAGGTGTCTTGTCTTCTACACTGTCTCCTTCAAAAGCCTACTCCTGACTATCTATAAAATTCCTGACTCAGCCACCTACAACATGATGTTCATGTTAATACATTCTGCAGTAAATAAAATTTTTCTGTTTTCTGTTAATAGCAGAAATATTGAAATAATGTTGTAAAGACTGGGGAGATAGCTCAGTAGAATAAGCACTTGCCTGGCAAGCACAAGGTCCTGAGTTCAATCCCCGGTACTTCAAAAAAAGAAATAATACTGTAAAACTGTATCTTCTATACATTATACAAAGACTTGTGATTGATTGTTACTCAGCAGAAAGACTTGCCCCTTCCAACTTGTTAAACTGTAATACAGATCTATGTAGATTGTATTGCATTGGTGTAAATTTAGAGAGACTGAATTTGGGAATGGGAACAATGAACAGAGTGACATTGCTGGGGGGTGGTGTGGGTAGCACTGGCCTCAGACTTCTGTGCTGTGCTCATCACTGGAGTACCAGCATCTAGGTCTTCACAGATGGAAGGATGAAGGCTGGGGAGGGAGTGTGTAACAGACAACAACCTCTTCCTTTTTCCTGGGCTGTACTGGAGCTTTGGCTTTGGCCTGACTCTTAACTCCTGGCCACGATGCCAGAACAGAAGCTGTGTGTGATTTGGGCAGAATCATTAAATTAAGTTGGGATTCTTCCAACTGCACAGTGTCGTGTGCAGGCATCTCAGAAAACGTAAGGTTGTAGGTTTTAGTTATGGATTCCAGATATTTTATATGACACAAACATAAAGGATAGGAAAGAGGGTTATGAGGAATAAATTGAAGATGCTATCAGTGACACAAGGATATGAGGGGAAAAAGCTGAATGGCAATGGCAGGAAAACATGAGAGAGAAAGAATAATGCAAATAATCTCTAGCTAAGCACTCATGTTGCGATTTCCTTTAAACTGGGAGTCAGGATTGCTTAATGAAAAATCCATGATGAGGAAATGGACCCTGGGTTTGGTTCTCTAACACCTAAGCCAGGTGACAGTGAGCAAGCTGCTTGTCTTCCCTGAGTTCTTTTTGTTTCCCTTTTCCTTTAAAATGGGTCTTTTCATCTCTGTGACCTCAGGCCCCTGCACAGAGGCTGGCACAGGTGTTCAATAGATTTGGTGAATAAATAAGGGAAAATGAGGACATGGATGTAACTGAGAGAAATTTAGGGTATAGATCCAGTAACTGAATTTCCAGGCAGGCAGGTTAGGCCTAAGGTTACGGAAACTTCCAGTTCAAAATGTCCTTGAAAATGAGTGCTCCAGAGTGGGTCTGTGTGACATTTATACCGTTGCAATCTGTCTCTGTCTCTCTGTGTCTCTGTGTCTATCTTTGTCTCCATCTCTGCCTCTGTCTCCATTTCTGTCTCTATCTTTCTGATTCTCTGACTCTCTCCCTTGTTCCCCTCAGCCCCTCTTTGGATCATTTCTTTGATATTAATTTAGAGGTTACCTTACATTAACCTTGCCCTTTAATCCTTTTTTTTTTTTTTTTTTGGTGTAACTGGGGATTGAACTCATCAGGCCCTTGAGCTTGCCAGTGAAGTGCTTATTCCACTGAGCCATCTCCCTGGCCCCTCTTTAGTCCTTCTTATATCTCAAACAGATGTCCAAGTAATATTCCTCTTACCCAAAGAAAAGTTCTCATTGTTCTTTAACATGATTTACTGTTAATGAATTATCTCAATTTTTATTTGTCTAAAATTTATTTTAAAGAGATTATTATTATTATTATTATTATTATTATTATTTATACAGGGTCTAAAATTTCTTTTAAAGAGATTATTATTATTATTATTATTATTATTATTATTATTTATACAGGGTCTTGCTATGCAGTTCAGACTCATATGATCCTCCCCAGCACTGGGATTACAGCATGTACCATTACACCCAGTTCTGGGGCTGATACAGCACAGGACAGGCAGGGCATATGGTACTGG
This sequence comes from Ctenomys sociabilis, assembly GCA_004027165.1. Classification (NCBI taxonomy): domain Eukaryota; kingdom Metazoa; phylum Chordata; class Mammalia; order Rodentia; family Ctenomyidae; genus Ctenomys; species Ctenomys sociabilis. Next base: position 61,718 of record PVKA01009454.1, on the reverse strand, counting down.
GGGTTGAACTTGGGACCTTGCACTTGCCAGGCAGGAGTTTATACCATCATGTTATCTCCCAGCTCTGTCTAAAATAGCTTTATCTCATCTTCAATTTTGGAAATTATTTCATGGGGTATAGGAATTTGTATTTTATTTTATTTAAATATTGTAACATGTTAGATATTATCTTTTGTGTCTCATTTATCAATTATTGTTACTTCTTTTAAGATATTGTATTTTTCTAAGGGCCAGCCTGATAGCTTGGCAGGTTAAAGTACCTGTTTAGGCAGACACAGGGGCTGGGGGTTAGATCCAGCCCCACCCCTAGAGCATGCTAAGAGGGGAATAAGACTGGGTGAGGGGCATACATCTATAATCCCAGTGCTTGGGAGGCTGAAAAACAGGAGGATCACTAAGAGTCCAATCTGTGTGATAAGACCCTGTAGACCCTATACTAAACACATTTTTAAAAAAGACATTGTATCTTTCTTATCTCTGTCTCTGGATTTGTGGTTTTAGAAATACACAGTTTATTGTCTTTAGCCAATTTTGGAACATCCTTAGGTTTCTTCATTCCAGATATGGCTTCTGCTGTGTTTTCTCTTGACTTCTATGTCTCTGATGATATTTACTTTGCGCTGCATTCCCTGTCTTCTTTGGATTTCTCAGCCTTTGATTCTATGCTTCCATCTTCCATCCTTTCTTCAGATGTATTTCCATCACACTGTTTCTCTCTTTGGCTATGTTTACATAACTGGTGAATCTATTCAATGTGCTGCATGGTCCAGTTTTATAATTTCCTTGGGATCTTATAACTGTTGAAATTTCTTTCGTTTAAATTCTTTGGGCAGCTTTTCCAAGTCTATTTCTGCTTTTTATTGATTGCATTTCCTATAGGTTGAATGCTATTGCCAGTTGTTTTCCTTGCATTTTTTATCTTGTTTTCTTGGCTTTCACTTATGTCTGGTTAGTTTTTGGTTGACAGATACTGTATGTAATAAGCTTAAAGACAAGTTGAAGCCCTGGGTAATGTTATGTGGTATGCACCTAAGCCGGGTGCCCTTGTGAACAGGGACTGATTTGCTTTCGGTCTGTATCACTACCAGGCTATGTCTCATTGCTCCCTCTCTGAGAGTACAGCATTTTGAGATAGTAACCACTGCCTAGAGTATGAAGTTATTAGTACCACCCTTTAGCAGGTTCTCTCATCTAGTTCTTATACCCTAAGCTTTCTGAGTCTGTTGAAAGTTCTACAGGTGTTTCTGTCTCTCAACCATTTCTTTGCATATAAACAGATATACAAAGGTAAGCCCAAAATGTACCATCAAAATTTAGTTCTTTTCTTTTCCTTTTTTCTTTTCTTTTCTTTTTTTTTTTTTTTTACCTGAGTTATAGTCTTATAAGTGTTCCTTACTTTGGAAATTTTACACTGCTTCCAAATATAATTTTAAAATATTCAGCTAAGCTCTTCTAGCTCTTTTCAGCAGAAGGATGATTTCCTATGACTTAGAATTTTATTGATGGCAGTTAAACACCTCTACTTTGATACCATAAGTTTAATGGCTGTGAAAATCTTATCAGATGGTTCTTGGGTCATTTTTTAACCGATTTTCCTGTTGAAGACATATAGGCATTTTTCTGGCTTTTCACTGTGAATTATGCTAACTGTCTTGTTTCTAATATCTGTGCATACTGCTCTGGTTACTTCCTTTAGATGAACTCTTAGGGGTAGAATTGTTGAATCAACGCTATGCACATTTTTAAAGAGTATGATAACCATTTCCAGATTGTCTTGTAGAAGGCTACACCAATTTACACTTTTACCAGCTGTGCATGAAAGTGCCAGTCCCTTGGCATCACACCAACACCAGCATCTCATACTTTAATTAGCTTTGCACAGCCCTGGGTAGCTACTAGATTGGCTAAAATAATCATGGCTCTAAAAGTTCTCCATAATTTGGGCCTATGGATCAAAACTCACAGGATAAATAAGCAAGTAAAATGATAAGTCCTGTAGTTCACTAAAAAGCTAGGGAATTATGTCCAGGATGGGGAAATCTGGTATAAAAGCAGTTCATAGGAAGAAGAGCTTGGCATAATAGCAGATGAGCTAATGCATTCTGGGACTGAAGTTACAGACCCCAGAGGTAGAGATGAAAGGGGAGGAAGGGCCACTGTCAACCCTAAGTAAGGTAGCTCATATCTGAGATAGTCTAAGTGTGGTTGTATTTTAAGAAGAACCTCATGTACCTGATGTTGTAGGACAGGTACAGAATCATGGCTGGTCTACAACAACAACATGCAAAAATAGTTTAAGGAAGAGGAATATGTGTTTGTAGGAGCAAATGATGAGTTTACTTGACTTCTTAACTATGTCTAAAAATATTTTAAAATAAGTATTTTTGGTTTTAAAAAATATTCTAGTGCTCATTTCCTGATGGTCCCTATGCAGGGGTGGGTATGAGCCTGAAGTTCTCTCCAGTTCCTGCCCTTTGTGGCCTGCATCTTCTAGGAATTTGAACGGCTATAACAGAGAAAGAACATAGACATAGAATTTACCCTAAAGGTGTATGTAGCTATGCTCATCTGCAGTCCAACACTTTGTCACACTGGTTGATTTTTAATTTTGATTGCTAAAGGAAAGTGAGTGTGCCTTCTTTCCACTACACTTTGTTTTGTCTTAGTTTTCTTAAGAGGCAGCATCCGTCCAAAAGAAGTCAAGATGCAAACAGGTTGTATAGGGGCAGGACTGTGTGTATGTGCTTGTCTATCTGTGTGTCTGCCAAAGGGGTAAAGGCCTCTAGACTTAATGAGGAGGGGCTTATTAAGCTTTCTTTTCTTTGTCAGATAACTATTATAGACAGTTTGAATGAGGTTCTTATAAAGTTCTTTATTCTCAATTCTCATAGGAAAACAGAAATAAATTTGTGTGTATGTGTGTGTGTGTGTGTGTGTGTGTGTGTATTTTTGTGATAAGATGCTCTGCTTTGCAAAAAAAGGAAAGAGAAACTAGAATGTATAAAGGGGAGTATTGTGCTTGGTTGAAGGACAAAATACATATTTAGATACAAGGAACAGAAGAGTGGCAGTACCAGTGCAGTGTGGCATAACCTTTGCTGTCCATCACTTTAAGTGCTTTACTTTCTATGTGCCAGCCCTATCCAAGAAGTGATTTAAACCATGCAATTGAGTCCTCCTGGCTGGAATTATTCATAGGTGATAAAACTGGAACTCTGAAAGGCTAACAATAGCTAAGTCATGATGCTAAAAGTGGCAGAGGTTGGATTTGACCCTGGGCCGGTGTGATCTTATTTCTTTGGGGAGAAGAGAAAAGCTCTCATAGACAGGTAAGTTCTAATTTTCTGTGAAACTATCTAAGGTTTTGATTGGCCATTTTTATCCTCCACCAGAACTGAATTTTTCTAATGATCAAGAATTAGCAAGAAACTTTTCACTTAAATGTGATGAACATGCAATAGTTTGACCCTGTTGGAATTGTTAAATGCCAACAGAAACATAGCAGGAATAGTTTTTTAAATCAGGGATTTTCCAGTGTTTCTGTACAGCATTCTGTTTCTAGAAAATAATGGAATTTTGTTGGTCAGAAATCTCGATGATTAGTTATAGATTATTCCTTCCCATGTGCTGCATCTGTTAGTGGTTTTATTTGTTTCCTCTGTTTTATGTCTTGTCAACTAAACATTATTTAGCTTTACAATCAGATTAAATTGGTGATTTGCATAGGTTTGCTCTATTTTAATAATAGCATTCTTAGGAATGCAGCATCTTCTTGACTTTTCCTGAATAGGGAGGAGCAAGCCATAAGCATCTCTAGTCATCTTCCCAAAAGCAAACTGTGTGCACTTCCTGGAGGATGTGAAGTCATAGCTATGCTCTTTATGTCTACCTTGTGCCAGGCACTGTTATCCTGGTAGAAATAGAAATGCTATGACTTCTGCAGGGAGTTTAAGATAGGGTCTCATTGTATAGTTCAGGTTGGCCTTGAACTCATGAACTCACTTGTATAACCTGGGCTGGCCTTGAGCTTGTGATCTTCCTGGCTTGGTCTCCCAAGTGCTGTATTTGCCACCACACCTGGCTCTAGTGATCTCTTAAATATTCTTATACTTCCATTCTTGTGATTTAGTGTCAGACAGACCAAGCTATCATCAAAAGGTTAGCTCAAAATAGGCTAAGGACTTGGCAATCACACATGTACCATCATTCTAGCCCCATCTTTGAAAAGGACTGGAAAAGAGCTGGCCAAATAGCTTAGCAGATTAAAGCACCTGCAAGCAGGTGCAGGGCCCAGGAGTTCTATCCCCAGGTTTGCCTTGCTGGCCCTGTCTCCGAGGGTGCACTGAGACAGCCATAGATACTGGATGTGGTTACACGCACCTGTAATCTCAGCTCTTGGGAGGCTGTAAGCAGGTGGATCGCTATAAGTCCGATCTAGTAGTGAGACTCTGAACACTATGTAGACCCTTCAATAAAATACAAAAGAAAAAAAGAGAAGTACTAGAACAGTGGTGACCTTATAGCACATATGTTTATTTTTCTTTTAAGACAAAAGATCTCAATGTATGATGTTTTTTTCTAAACTGAAACATCAATATCCAGGTTTAATCAGTGTTGGCAGTTGGTGATAAATAAGTGGGTTTGGAGTTGCTGTTTAGGCATTTGTATCTAAAAGGTTTACATTCACTGACCTAGAGTTTTTGTTTTAAACTGAACATTGTCTATGTGTATTTAGAGATCTAACTTTCAATACAACATCCAAAGCCAAGTAGCTGGTATATTTCCTTTTCAGTGTAAGAAAATGCATTAAGACAGATATGACAGCACATCCCAGTAGTCTCAGGACTTTCAGGGGCTAAGGCAGGAGAATTAGAAGTTTGAATCCAGGATGGACAATTTCTCAAAATGAAAAAGAACCCAGGGATTTAGCTCAGTGCAAAGGTCCTACATTCAATCCCCAGTACTATGAAAAAGAAGAAAAAAATAAAATAGGAGAAAGGGAACAAAGTATAGGAAGGGAGTGAGGAGAAGACCTATTAATGGCCCTGAACATTGAAGTGAAGATCATGATGGTCTATTGAGATGGCTTATATTTAGCACAGAATCTGTATATGCCAAGCAAGTATTTGAAGAAGGATTGAGGGAACATTTTATAATACATTGATAGTGTTCATCTTAAAACCACTGGTGCCATACTTTATATATACAAGAAAGCATTGCTGAAGGTGAGCTGGTGGGTTCTGAGAGTTCTTGACAGCCTCCAGGAGTTTGTAGACCAGTGAAGGCAAAGCCATGACCAGAAGTAATTGCTCTCCAGGTGGAGCCTGGCCACGCAGCTTGGAGACCAGAGCTGGGCAAGAAGAGTTCTAACCATGCCAGTGGGAAGGAGTCAGAAACCAAGAGCACCCAAGTGATCCAGAAGGGACAGGCGATATTTAGGAAATTCTATGAAAGATGAAGGAAAGAACTGGGTACAGTTATTCATTTCCCACCTATTTAACCTATATGTTATCTTGTTTTATTTAGTTTCCTTATGTTAATTTGTTTGTAACTGACAGAAAAGTATATATATATATATATGTGGAATATAGTGTGGCATTTTGGTATAGGTATACGTTATGTAATGGTGAGCTCAGACTACACGTATGAGGTTATCTGTCTTCAAACATTTAGTGTGTTACCATCCTAACCCCTCTCTTCTAGTCACTTTTCATTATATGATATAACATTGACTTTAGACCAGAGATTGCAAACTCAGATGCTTGTAGAGGCCAAACTTGTGTCACATGCATATCAAGGAGGCCAGGCATAAGGTGATAGGTCCCCTTTGCCCTTTGAGCTGCATGCCTGGATACAGGAGGGCTTGGTGGGACAGCGAGAATGGCAGCTTCAATTAATTTTGTCAATTATTACCACTTGAAAATGTAAGCCTAGGGTTGTTATTTTTCTGTTTTCTCTTTTAAGAAATTGGATATCACATTTGTCAGAGATTTTCCAGACACCTAGATAGTAGCAGTGAAATCAAATGGACTCACAGTCCATGTTTTAACAAGTCTAGCTGGTGGTTTTGGTGTTCACTCAAATGGGAGAGGTTCCCCCCGCTTCTCAAATTGTTAGGGAAAGGTTGAAAAAGAATATTATTTTATGACATAAATATAGATATGAAATTTAGTTTTATTCTATAAATGGAGTTCTATTGGGGCATAGTCACACCCAGATATATTGTCTATTTCTGTTTTGGTGAAAGAGGTGTGGCTGGGACCACCTGGCTCACAAACTTTGAAGCATGTATTACCTGGCTCTCTATAAAACATTCATGCCACCCTGCTCTGGAGCTGTAAATTGAGTGGGAGGAAACAAAGGCCAGACTGAAGCATGTAAGATGCCTAGTGTTCTAGTTTGAGGTTTTGCAACAGGTGCCAATACAATATAGGACAGTAAAATTATTTTATAGTAGTTACCTAAAGAGTCATACAAGAGAAGTGTAGGAAATCTGTCCACACACTAAAAACCAAAGAATCTAACTGAGGGCTTTGATCCCATGGTAATGTCCTACATGAGTCCAACTGCAAATTGAGAGTCCATGACAATGCCTCCCATGAGTTCAACTGGAGGCCTAGAACCCAGGACAAGGTCTCATGCAGGCCTGCTTCATGCATCTGCACAGCGAAGGCCCAAAGGTGAAAGGTGGAAGGTAGAAAGTCTGTGCCAGTAGAATGAAGAATCTCTGTAAGCAGGCTGAGGAATCTGCTCTGGAGCCAGGAAGTGGTGCTCAAAGCAAGAACCAGAGCTCCCCTATACCATCCTCAGCAATAGTAAGTTTCATGATCTCCTGTAACAGTGAGGACAGCTGAGTTTCCATCAGGAAAGCCAACATGACAAGCTCCTTCTGGAGACTGAGCATTGCGCCATCTTCCTCTTTGGAGCCAAGAAGCAATGCTCAAAGGGAAGACCAGAGCTCAAAGCAAAACAGCCATTCTCAGCAACAACAACATCCTGAGCTCTTTTGCTGGTGAGAACATATTAGTTCATCAAGAAAGCTAACATGGGGCTGAAGAGATACCTCAGTGGTCCAAGCACCTGCCTGGCAAGCACAAGGTCTTCTGTTCATTACCCCAGTCATGGTGTTCTGGCCACTGAATCCAGGCATGGTGGCTCATGCCTGAGATCCCAACTCTGGAGAGGATGAAACAGGAGAATCACTATGAATTTGAGCTGTGTTGTAAGACCCTGTACCAAATAAATAATTGGTTGATTAAAAAATTAAGGAAAAAAGAAAGTCAATGTGACAAGGTCCTTAAGAGAACCAACAGCAGCCCCAGGAAAACCAACAGTTCAAACAGCTTCTCCAGCCTCAACATTCAACTGACTTGAAATTTTTTCTGCCATGTTAATTAGCCTACCACCCTTAATCTCAATTGTAAGCAATGTCTCTGGACATGAGCAAAATGCAGACAAACTTTCTGCCAATCCACAATGCACATCTTCTGGAGTCCAACAACCAATGCTGTTCTTCTCAGTAGAAACCTCCCCAGCCCAGTCTTTACCAATAGGATTTCTCTCATCCTTCTGGTCTTCTAAATGCTGGTCAGAATCCCTCAAACAGAGCAGGCTGTGTGTTCTAGCTCTACTCTTTCAGAAGACATCTCTGAACCTTCCCAAACTCTTCCCACAAACCATCCCCAAAGACTCTTAAACCACATGGTCAGGTATAGTCATAGCAATGGCCCTACTTATCGGGTACCAAATTTTGACTCAGCTACTTTTCTCTTATTGAGAAAAAAATATATACGATGCCCATAGTTTACCTAGTTTATTTAGCTCACAGTTTGTGGAAGTTTCAGTCCATTCTTGGCTGACTCCAAGGAAGGGTGGAATATGGCAAAGGGCAACAGTTCATGGCAGTGGAAAAGAGCAAAACAGCAAGAGCAAAAAGGGAGGAGCAGCCCCAGCAGCAATAGCAGGATGCCTCTTTCTCTTCCTTGTATTGTAGGTGGGTGATCCACTCCAGGGCAGGTGTAGCACTCATACCTGTAATCCCAGCATTAGACCACAAGTCAATCATAAACTCTAGAAGCCCACCCCATGACTGCAATAGGCTTTGGGGAGACATCTCGACACGAACTGTAACACTCAGGATCCCCAGCTTTAGAACAGAGATGAAGCAGAGAAAAACTATTTGAGTTACGCACTAATAAAACAGCTCAGGGAATAATGCACAAAGGTTCCCTCACATAGGATTGGTTTGATTTAGGATTTTTCAATTTTCCAATAAGAAAGTGGTATACATTCTCTAGGAACCATACTTGAAATTTTGAACTTTACACTTTTCCTGGGCGGGAATTATGCAACATCCTCTTCACTGAGCAGCTGCAGTTGCTAGTTGCTTCCATCGGGAAGGGAAACATTTAGTGTTCTGCAGCTGTGAGGTTCGGCAGTTGCAGTGGTACATTTTCCAACTTAGGATGTTTTCAAATTTCTGTGGACTTCACAGGGAATAACCTGGTCACAGGTGGAAGAGCCTCTGTATATAGGACTGGTTAGGAGAGGACAGCCAGGAGGAGAGGCCGGATAAGGATCACACAAGAGGAACACAAAGAATTGCAGGGACACTCCAGAGGAGGGGCCATGGCACCAGAGAGCACCAGAGAGCCAGAGGACAAACAAACTCCTGGGCCCTTAACTTGTTACTCAGTGAAAGTATGATTTATGATTTCTTCTGACTACTCAGGGACTGAAAGACTGTTTCTGCTAAACCAAACAAAGCAAAGCAAAACAAAACAAAACAAAATATTGACTCTCCCTGTGGGCCTACAGATGCCCAATAGCTTATAGCAGAACAAAATCTGACTTGCATCTTGTATGTCTCCACTTTATCTGAAAACTGTAGGCCAGATCCCTGCTCCATTGCAGATAGTCATGTTAATCATTTAGAAGGAGTATCTGTCTAAAAGCTGGAAATAAAGATTGATCAGCCCTAAATTTACATAACCTATCCCATTGTCCACTAGTTAGAGAACACTACAAGATTTATAAAAGCAATACCTAAAGTCTCTAGTTATTACTCTAAACCCACAGTCACCTTGGATTATGGCAGAGCCTCTGCAAAGCTAAGATTGTCCCAGGTAGAAGCTCTCCTCTCCTGTGTAGTGACTGCGCAGGGCAATGAAAAGGATTGAAAGTCTTTAACAGTTGGATTCCATTAAAGTCTTCTGCTCCCCATAGGTGGCCGTGAGATAGCAGCAACAGTGGTCACATCAAACCTTTTGTTATAAAGCCTACTCATTCCTCCAAATGAGTCCCTTACCAATGTCAACATTGCTACAGTAAACATTCAATTTTAAATAATAGCAGTGTTTCTGGAAGAGCCACGGGGTGTGAAATAATCCAGAAAGAAAGACATTCTTTAGATAATCACATTTTCTGCCCAGACCATTTTTTTTAAATCCTCAAATCCTTATAGAAACTCTAGTCATTCCCCCTATGTTATTCCTTTCTTGGAAATGTATCCATGTTCCCCCTTGGCAGTATGTCCTGATCTAAATAAATTCTTGTCTTTGCTACATTCTTTGTCTATGGGTGAAATTCTTTTAACTATCCATGGCACTGGTTTTCCCTACAACATCTCTCATAGTTTCATGGAGACCAGATTAAGTGATGAACACTTGTGGAGTGACTTGCAAACCCAGAACTGAGACAATGATCAATCAGACCCTACCCCACCCTAGCTCATAACTCCTCTCTTTCCTTTGTTAATAGGCCAATCTAATCCACTTCAGCAGAGCTCCTCAATCAGAATTCCCTCGTTTTCTCTTCCCACTTCTCCCTAATAAATCTGCCTGTGCTCTGCATGACACATCCTGAAAGGCTTTGCTGTATGATGAGTGAAAAGCCTACACAGGACAAATTGAGGTCCTCACCTCCACTTTGGGGTGATCTCCTAGGATCCTGTCTGGTGGCAACAGAACGCAGACACTCATTTAACATATATCTAAGATAAAGAGACAATTCAGAAGATGGTACCAGTATGGTTCTCAAAGGTCATTGGTGGTAGTATGGAAAAGAAGGGACTTCCAGATGAGATGTGTAATTTGGAGTTGTAGGAAGAAACTGCGAGGTGCTAGCATACTAGGCACTGCAGCATTCAAGTTGCTGGTGAGATATTTGTTAGAGAGGTCTTGCAAGGCATTTGTAACACGTTTGGCTTAAGAAAGAGATAGAAGCTAGAAATTTAGAAATGAAGGCCTTGCACATAAAGGACAAAAATTTCCTGTGAGAATTGCTGGACTTCATGATCTTACAATGAGAGCCAAGCTGCAGTTCCAATTGAGCAAAGTATATAGATTGAGGAGCCCCTTTCCCCCACAAACAGAGCTGAATAGGAGATAGAAAGCTGTATCCATTAGGACCGCAAAGCCCAGTATCATGAGGGTCCACATGGTAGTTCCCAGAGGTCATGCAAATAGCCGTATGACTTCCATAGGACCTCAGTTGGACTTTCTGAGTCTTCAGTCATCAAGCCAAGGATTCGTCCTGCATCTGTTATGGCCCCTCCCCTGTTTCTTCAGGCTCCACTCTCTCAACTCCATGGGACCTATTGTTTCTGCCCCAACCTTCTCCTCTTTCTTCCCCCTGCTTGTCTCCCTTCTAATTCTGGGGCTCAAAATCCCCAAGGAACAGTGTGACAAACAAATGGAAAAACTGGTGACATTCCTACTTCAATTTTTATCTGACTGTCAAGAAATGTTACTTTTCTTTACAAGATCTTATGAGGCTTGAAGCAGTTTTCACAATGCAATTAGAATAGTTTTTGTTTTCAAAAAAGTTAGCAATTAGCTGTAATTCTGTTTATAATAGAAAAACTTGTTTGCAGTTGGCTTCACTTAGGCCACAGCAACTTGGCAGTGCTGTTGTGATCGATAGCAGATAGCAGGATTACTCTTTAAAGGGCTTATTATATTCTGCTAATGTTTATTTGAAAGAGATTACAGTGCAGCTTTATAAATGGGTCTAAGACAACATGAGAATGGGATATTCTTTCTAAAAGACAGCTTGCATGCAAACAAACTAGTAACTTAAGCTATTAACTTCTTCTGACTGACAGTTTTTAAATGATGTTGCAGGAAAAAAATGGTACATGAATGTTTCCAGACATCAAGTTAGTCAGATAAATGAACTTTGAATTGGAAACCAAGCTTTCTGGTTAGTAAACACAGTGCATGCTATTTTACAGCTGGCTGTGTCTTATAAGACTAGGCATGCCATTGCATAAAGCAATGTTCTTTTCTGTTTTATAACAGTTTAGGATCCTGATTGTATCAGTAAACACACTATAGAAAATATTGTCTTTAAAATATTTCATATCAAGATGAAGTACAATTGGGCTGGCGAGATAGCTCAGCTGACTAAACTCCTGCTTATGCAAGTAAAGAGACCAGAGTTCCATTCCTTTATCACATGCAGTGCTGGCTCTGTTCCTTGGCAGACTGAGCAAGCCACTGGGACCTGGCATTGTGTTGCGCAGCTGTAATCCCAGCACTGAGGAGCCTGAAAACAGAAAGAATACTATGAGTCTGAGCTTCATAGTGAGACCCTGTACCAAATGCATAAATTAAAAAAGAGAGAGATGAATTACAATCAGATATTTGTGCTGTATCCACATAGGATTTTTAAAGATTCTGCTTCTGTAATAATAATGGTCATATGTATATTTTATAGCATAACCTCCCCAGATAGAAGAAAGGCAAAGCTAAAACTCATGGGCATATGTAATTTTTTTTAAAGCACTTGGGATTACATGCATGGGCCATGATGCCCAGTCTTGGTGGCTGGTTCAGTCTACCCTGGGGGCAGGGCCAGCATAGTCCACTGAGCTATCTTGCCAGCCCTGGGAAAGCTAATTTGATTCCAGAAATCAACCCAAGACTGGCTTGGTGACTGGATCATCAATAGACTTTTGGCAAATAAACATATACCATTGCTTTTTGAAATCAACTTTTTTTCTAAAAAAATTCATTATACCCATTTATAGCTAAACACAAAAAAGATGTTCCAAAAAGGGTGTAATTTGTGTAAATGACAATAAAGAATAAGTGAAATGTCATGCTGTGAAGCCATAGTTTAATTTGGGATTGGATTTCTGTAGTAAGCGTGGGCTTTCATTTTATCACTCACATGGTTTTCAAAAAGACATTTTACCATTTGGATCTCAGAACGACCTTCCTAATTACATCAGCTTTTGAGTACTAGTGGAACAAATGAGCATATTGCCATGATTTAGGTGGCTTAAAACAATACGCTTTTATTATCTCCCACTCTCAGGGTCAGAAGTTCGGCGGATGAGTTGCAGCTGTCCCCACTCTAAGTCTCACCAGGGTGAGGCAGGTGGGAGCACCCTTTTGGATGGAATTACAAGGAAGGATCCATTGTTTGCTTATTTGACCTGCTGACAGAATTCAAATTCTTATGGATATAGGAGCGAGATCAGTCTGTCTGTCTGTATGTATGTATGTATGTATTTATGCAAGCTGTAATTGAGGGGTGTTCCTGGGCTCCAGGCTCCTTTGCTCCATCTTCAAAGGGAGCAAGCTGATCAGGCCCTTTCCTTGTGCCTTCTTTCTAACTCCAGCAATGAAGGGTTCACCGCTTGAAAAGACCCAGGGATTATATTAGGGCCCCTCCAAATATTCCAGAGTAATGTCTCCCTCTCAAGGTCCTCAACCTGACTGTAATATCATCATGGTTCCGTTTGCCTAGTAAAGTATTATATTTCTGTGATATTTGGGGGTCTGGTTATTCATTGTTCTCGCCATGTTTCTAGTGTGGAAACAGGTCCACACAGGCTGACCTGCAAGTGTTGGGAGTAGCAGGCAGATTGGGTTTTTAGCCTGTCTCCCCTGCTATAGCCACTTAAATGAAAAAATAAGATTTTTTGCTAAGAGAAATGACATTGCTCTTTGTCTTTAAAATTATTATTGCTCTGCTGTCAAAGGTGCTGTAATTATTCTGTGGCTGGAAACTTGCACCCCTGCATGTGCCTGGAAGTCATGCAGCTGCTCATCTACCTTTCCAAGGTCCTTGGAGGAGCACTGAGCATGCCCCAGTCCTGGCATCTGAGCAAGGCCTCTTTATTTGAGAAACACTCCCCATGATGAGTCCTGCTTTTGAGGGATGCTAGAGTACTGATGCTCAGGATTCATACCAGGCTGATTCTGCCTGTTTTCGGGGTGCTGGGCCCTTGGAGCAAGAGTCCCTTGGCAGCCATCGGGAGAGTGCCAAAGTCCTATCTTAGCCCTAGGCCTCTGACCTCCTTATCCTGGCATCCTGATACTCCTGAGACTTCAGCAGCTAGCCACGTTGGATTGACAGGTCTGTGTTTGCTGCTGATAAATGTCTAAATGTATGTGAGAATGAGAGGGCCACATAAGCCTGAGGACTATAATCATAGCTGGGAAGAGTTGCTGGGGTCATGGCCCAAGTTGGAGGTTGATTTCAGAAGCATAAGGTCAATGTAGAAGGAGGGGAGACGTGAGCTGAAAAAGATGGGGTTGTTGTGTCATAGAACACAGTCAGAACACTGTGCACTACAAATAATCCAGCACTTAAAACAACCAAAAACTACATTATTTATCATTCAAAAGAAGTTTTTTTTTAAATAAATTATTTGATATGGAGTGTTGTTATGCAGTTCAGACTCTTAGTGTTCCTCGTGTCTCAGCATTCCCGGTGCTGGGATTACAGGTGTGGGCCACCATGCCTGGCTAGGGGCCAGCATGTCGACCCCTAGGTCCTGGGGCAGGCATAGCATGCAGTACCAGGGACTAAACCTGGGTCCTCGCACTTACAAGGAAGCCGCTTAGACCCTCCAAGAGCAGTTTTTACTAAAGGAGAATATATGCCATTCTGGAAATGTTGCCAAGTTGCTGCTAATTTCAATTTTCTACCAGAAAAAAATAGGAATAACTCATGGATAGAAATCCCCATCTCTTATGTTAATAACCAGGAGGTCTCAAGCCAGGGACATCCCATGATAGCGAAGCAGTACCTCTATTTCTTACAAAGTTATACTGCAGTTAATTCAATTCTGTCTTCTTTAAATTTCATGGAGTGTGTTTCTTCCAGGCTGAGGAAATAGTATACTAATATTCAAGTGGTAATCAAGATTGCCTCTAAATATTCATAGCAATAAATGACTCCCTTGTGCCCCATGAATGCCCAGGCTGCAGTCTAGAGCATTTATTTAGTGCCAGAGAGGGATCTAGTTATTTTGGAGTTCCCTCGAAGGCAATATTTTAATATTGTTGTTCTGCTTGAAAAATTAGATCCCTCTGAGTTTCCAGTATCAGTGAATGAGTTTGGCTCAGAGTTAGCCACAGTCTATAAAAGGATGACCCAAAGGTTGCATTGAGGGGGGAGGGGGGTGAATGCCGTCACTGAGCAGTGGGTCCCTCCTTTCTACCAGACCTGATGCCATCTTGATGCATGATGTCAACTTCATGATCAGGGTCAGATTTTTAAAGTCATAGAAACTTGGTTATTCTCATGAAGAAATACCAAGAAGGATGGTCTTACACATTCTGCCATCAGAGAGAAAATAATAAGCATCTCTGCATTCATGAAAAGCTACGTTTATGGACTGCAGGAATTTTATACCCATTATGGATGAAATAGTTGAAATTCAAGTTTGGGCAACTACACAAAAGAAGGGCAGCTGAACAAAGATGCTATCAAGAAAATGAAATGGTTGTTGACAAACAGTAAATCATTTTTTGTACTTCTAGAATATCTAGTTAAGTAGGATACTTTGGCCAACTATATCATGGAACATTCAGCAAGCACTGATACCCAAGAGGAAGCAGCGCCTTGGGAAGACCCTTCCGTGCATCTTGCCTGTACTTGCCCTTGGGGAGCCTGCCAAAACCTCCTTTCTGGGAGGAAGTCATGTACTTCCTGAGGGTGGAGCATCTGATAAAGGGGAGAGTTCAAGGACAAAGCTTCTGCCTTGAACACAAGGAGGTCCCTGGCATAATGCTTCAGTCAGCAGTGGGATTTGTCTCCAAACAAGGGGACTGGGTTTGAGCATTGGGTGAGTTAAAGATGGATTCACATAAAAACAGAACTATTTCATGAAAACACCTTATACAAGGTTGAAACACCAGCCAAAGCACTTCCTATAACACACAAACACACGTATGCACATATGCCACACACTGTGAGTGAGTACAGATAGGTAAGAAAGGGCACCAGTGCCTTGTAGCTTAAGAGGCAGTACCACAAGAAAAAAAATACAAATACTTGATTCACATGTCCTTTAGAACTAAAAACACAGCAAAGTCCTCATTATGCCTTTGGAGAAAGGAAGAAGCTGTAGACCATCAGCATGACTTCTTATCGCTTTTGTTGACAAGAACGTGCCTCCAAGCTCAGTGGTTTTGTCTCTGAACAACTTCCCCCTCGTCCCTGCTCAGCATCCTGTAGGAAATGCTCCTGTGCTCTCCGAGATGGCCATGTCCAAGACCCTCGTTCTGTCTCTGTCCGTGGCCCTCTTTGGGTAGTTCCTGTTGGCTGCCCAGCTGGCTCCTCACCCCGTGGTCCACATTTCCCCCCTGTCCATCAGCCTTGTTTGCTTGCTTGTGAACCACTCCCTACCTATTTTATCAAACACACTGTTGAGGTCTGAGCACTGCTGGAGGAAGATGGCTGTGTGCCAGTGATTATGGAAAAGCCTACTATACGAGGAGAGGAGGAGAGGGAGGGAGTGCTCCTTTCATTTCTTTTTCTTTTGGTAGAATCAGGGATTGAACTCAGGCCCTTGGGCTTGCCAGGGAAGTGCTTATTCCACCGAGCTATCTCCCTGGCCCCAAAGTATGCTCCTTTCATTTTTTAAAAAGAGAATAAAAAGTATTTAAGAAAACACATTAGAAATTAGAAGAGAATTTCACTAAGCAAAATGATAGGAGTTCAACATTGGTATAGTGTTGTCTTCATGTTATTTGTTCAGATTACCAGACACAAGCATGCACTGCTCAAAAACAAATTAAGAAGAAACAAAATTTAAGCATTACCTGCTCCTTTTAGTAGACAAGTAGAAATCAGCAGTACACTTATCCAAGCTGTGTTGTGTATATACATATATACTTTTCCTGTTTTTTTTACTCAAATAGAACAAGGAAAAGTGAGAAAATGTTAAAAATCTGTGCTTAAAAATATTACAGCAACACTGATGAATATGGACGAAAAGGAAGATCACAAAAGCAGCCAGGGTTTTGAAGAGATGAACCCTGGCTGAGAAGCTTGCAGTTTCTCTGCAAGAAGCGCAGTTGTAAGACAGTGTTCTGATGCTCTGAGCCTAGAGGTGTCTGTGATAGGACTTTCCTTCCCACATTATCCTAGAGCTGCAGCAATCAATAAGGGGGTCAGGACACGTGGATGGATGACAAGACACACCAGGGCAGCACATGATCTCTTGTGCTCTGCCAGAAGAAGGGAAGAATGCACTTTGTCACGTGTGGTGGTGCCGGGACAATTGGCAAACCATCCTTTAAAAGTGAAATCGAACTTCTGCTTTGTAGTTGGCACAAGGCTGGGTGGGGTAAAGATTTAAATGTGAATGGCAAAAATGTAAAACATTTATAAGGCCACATAAGCTCATTTTTGACCTTGGAGTAGAGAAGTGTTTCTCCAGTGAGGCACAAAAAGTTTGAACCATCAAGGAGTTTATTAAAAGGAGACTTGCTAAAATATAAGGAACATGGTCTAAATCCAAGCTGCAAGTGAGGACAAAGTGTTTGTGATATACATAGCAGATAAAGGAGTAACAGCCAAAGAGGAAGAAATATCAATCAGTAAAAAACAAGATGAAAAAAAGGAGAACAAAGGAAGGGCACATGGTCAGAAATCACAGCAAATGATTATGAAAGAGGAAAATTGAAACTTCCACAAACATAAGGTGCTTTTCATGTTCCTGATGAGGCAAAAATATCAACTAAATTATGACAAAATCATATACTAATCAGCTCGGTCTTGTGTCACTCTGTAAATTTTTACAAAATATTCATGGGGCTATGGAGTGTTGGACCATTTTTCCCCTGACGGAGGCCATGTAACACACTGGAGCTTTAAAAAACACATAAAGCTCCCCAGTAAAAAAAAACCTGTGCAGACCTCAGCATGCAGAGCTCCAGCTCAAAGATATTGTTTCTGTCCAGTATACATGCCACTGTGTAAGAACAGTGATCAGAACCCCCCACCCCAAGAGATACATGTAGCAGAGCGAATATATAAATTGTTCATACAGTAGAATTTTGCAAAACTATGAAAATGTGGGCACTAGCTTCCCACAACAATGTGCATGACCACAAATAGAAAAAAAAATTAAGTAAAAGAACACCATCCAGTTCTAGGAGGACAGAAAACATATGATGTTCAAAAGTAGGTAAAATTCAACAGCCTGTTGCTGAGGAATATATAAACTTGGGCTAAGACTATGAATGAAATCAGGATAATAACTAACAGAAACATCAGGATAACGGCCGCCTCTCGTGGGAATAAGAAGAATTTGGTATGCAGATGTGTTCTGGCCTACAATTGCATCCCTCAGCTCCAGACCTGTATACTGGAGTCCTAACCTCCAACCCCTTAGAATGTGGTCATGTTGAAGAGAGGGACTTGAAAGAGGTAAATAAGGTAAAACGAGGTCTACGGGCAGGGCCCCATCCAATACGGCTGGTACCCTTGTAAGTGTGGGATTCAGGCATTTCAAAGACTGCGTGAAGACATAGCAAGAAGGCAGCCATCTAATAGCCAGGAGGGATCTCAGCACAAGACTTGAACTTGGACTTCAGCCTCCAGCACACTGAGACAATCAATGAATCTCTGTTGTTTGAGCAACCCTATGTGTAGCACTTTTTATGGCTGCCCTAGAAAACTAATACAGCAATCTTCTAAGAGGATGGTAACAGCATACATTCTCAGAAGGGAGGTTGCAATTATTTTATTGGTTTTTCTTAACTTACACTGAAACATTTTATGTACTTGTTTGGATGTACTCTCCTCAATCTAAAACACAGCATTATAATTACTCTCCAAACACTTCTAGCCTGTTGGTTAGCATTTACTTGATTTACTCAGCAAATACAGTTCTCTAAATATTCATTGAAAGTCACTGTTCCATTAATGTAATCAATAATATTGTAAGCCCATTATTGTAATCAATATTTTATTTTTAAAGCAAGGAGTACTATGTTTCATCAATGCTAGTTCATTATCTCCAATGGGTAAGAGTCAAAAGAAAATGGAATGAATTCATGCATTTGAACTATAAAGTCTAGTGCAGTTAGTGGTACTGAGTTAAAATAACTCTCTATTCTGTCTCTCCTTTGGATTTCTCCTCTACCATCCAGATCACACAAGGATTTTTTTTACCTCTCTTGAGGAAATATATTCTTTTGGAACATGTGGACACTGTAGTGTTATAACAGCTCTTGTAGGTATTTTCTAAAGAATTAGTATAAATGTTGATATTTAATTATTGGGGGAAAGTGACGCTGCTGGCTAACTATTATTTATTTGGTTAGCCAAGGGTCAAACCTAAAGTCTCACCCGTGCTCTTTAAGCACATGCTCTACCACTAAGCTATATCCATAATGCTTTATTTTGTATTTATAAATACAGTTGTCAGGATTTCTCTTTAAGGGCCAATGATATTACTCAGTGGTGCAGTGCCTGCCTGCCAAGCACAAGATCCTGAGTTTGATTCCTAGTACAAAACATAAAGGATTTCTCTTTAAGATGACGCATAGTATCAATGTTAGGTAAACATAATTTGTAACTAAGGTAACTAAGTAAATTTATATGTGTACATTTATAAAACAACCAAGTATACACACAGAAAGTTATATACATATGGTGTTTGGACATATCTTGACACAATATTAAAACTTTGTTTTATTATTTTATTGTAAATATAACTAATAATTTTGCCCTTCTAAGATATAATGAATGAGTATATAATGTAAACCCTGAAGGAAATGTTGTCCAAGTATTTGTAATTACTTCCAAGTGTCAGAAAGCATAAGCCAATATAAGTAAAAGTCCCAAGACACAGAACCAAAACAATTTTACATACTGAAATATGAAAGAAGTGATATGAGCAGATCAAATTGGGGCACGCCTGCAATCTTACAACTGTGGGGGGCTGAGGTAGGATAGCTGCAAGTTCTAGTCCAGTCTTGGTTAGCTTAGTGGGACCTTGTTTCAAAATTTAAAAAAAGAGAAGAGGAATGCAAACGTAGCTCAATGGAGAGGCCCTAGATTCAAAGCAAGAGGGTGAAAAATGGTGTAAGTTTAATGTTATTTAGGATTGAGTAGAAACATTCTTAAGGTTCAGCAAAAAACTCTGGAACCCAATCAATCATAAATACTGGCTTCAAAATACATAAATTAAGGAGTGTGTTTGTATAGTCTTTTGCTACTATGAATCAAAAAAAAAAAACCTTATTTAAATCATAAAATGTGTAAGCATTTTTTATGTTTAGAAATTCACTAGTTTAGACCAGCGAGATAGCTCAGTGGATTAGGCACCTGCTTAGGCAAGTGCAGGAACCAGGGTTTGATCCCCGTTACCTCATCCCACACTGGCCCTGCTCCTGCCCCTGGGCATGTTGAGCCAGCCACTGAGTCCAGGCCTGGTGGTCCTGGACCATACCTGTAATCCCAGTATTAGGGAGACTGAAAGCAGGAGGATCACTACAAGTCCAAGCTGAGTAGAGAAACTCTGTGCCAAATACATTTTAAAAAAATTTACCAGTTTGACTCTTAATCTTAAGTAATTTTCTAAAGCAGTATAGTTTGCTAATTAAGATATTATTTTAAAGTTATAACATCAAAAAGAGTTCTATAGCAAACAATAGATGTATAGATAATAATAGTTATATAAGAGACTCCCCTCAAGGTATTTTTACAAGAGACCCATACATTGTCCGGCTATTGCTCTCTGGAGGCTCCAATTTTTTAAAAAACATTACCCAGGCAACAGCTGTACGCTGCCAGATTGAAGTCATCGTTGCCTTCGTGGAGCTAAGCAATAGAGCTTCCTGCGAGTCCCATCTCTGTGCTGTCCACCAGCTGCAGGTAGCTATTGGGTTTTGAAATATGTCAAGTGCAACTGATTTTTCAATCTTATTTTAATTATCTTAAATTGAATTAGCCACAGATAGCTAATGGCTACCACGTTAGTCACAGAAAGAACTATAAAACAATACCAAAGCATTACCCTAAAAAGAAATCAAATAACCTTTGAGCCTTTATGACTCCACCCAGTAATATGCACCAATTAATGTAAGTTTTCTCACTTTTCCAAAACTCTTGGGACCTTTCTGTGGTTACGGCCTTTAAATTTTTTTGTTGTTGTTGTTCTATTTTAACTAAATATTTTAATATTGGATATTTGGAATCTATAGTTTATTTTCTCTTAAAATGTGGTAATATGTGCTTAATTAATTTGGGGATATGACTGTAATGGTGTATTTTATTTTTTTTTTTTTTGTATTTTAAGGAAGTGTCTACAGGGTGTTCAGGGTCTCATTACTAGAGCAGACTCATAGTGATTCCCCTGTTTACAGTCTCCCAAGTGCTGGGATTACAGGCATGCACCACCATGACCAGTCTCAATTACTGTTTCAGCATGCCCTTCAGGTGAGGCCACCACAGCAGGTCCAGGGCTTGAACCCCCAGCCCCTGCGCCTGCTTGCAGGCACTTTAATCCACTGAGCTATTTGGCTTGCCCTCTGTAATGGTGTATTTTAAACATCTTGAACTATACCTTCAAATATAGAATATTAGAAAACTATAGAGAAACTTCATAGTCTTATAGATCTTATCTATAAGCACAAAATGGTTAAATTAGAGCTAACTTCATTTGTATTGGTTTTGTCTGCCTGTTCTGTGAGACAATCCACCTCCCCCTCTCTTTTTCTTAAGCTACCAAGAAACCTTCATTTATACCTGGGGCTGCAATGGCACCAGGCCCTCTTTCAGACTTGCTGAGTCACTTATGACTCAGCCATTCCTGTTCTTTCCATGGCAGCCTGGGCGGTGCCCCTGCACTGAGAAGTAATGGCTCCATGCCCAGATGTGCTGGGCTCACCAACTTCAAGTGTCATAGTATGAAAAGCAGCATTAATTGTTTGCAGCTGGCTTTAAGATTTTTAATTCTATTTATGGGAAAGACCCCATTGGATATGTGAAAGCCCTATTGAAGAGAAGGAACAGACAGAAGATTTGACCGTAGGTCCCCAGAATCACTTGAAGACATACAGAGAGAGGAGCAGCAAGAGGGCCTTTAGAGAGTAGAGTTGGGTTGGCAAACCCACCTTGACCTTGCTGAGGACCCCGTGCCCTGACATATGTCCTTGGGAAGCAAGAATAGCTCATTACCCTGGCTCAGGCAAGAGAGAGCATGGGCAGGCTGGGGGTTTAAGGAAGTTGTGGTATGGGGGCAAAAGGACATGAAATGCAGGGCTTCTGGGGCAAAACGAAAACAGGCACCTTTTCCCACTCAAAAATGGACATGCATAAATTAATTTTCTTGGAATCCAAACAGAGGAGAGGGGAGGAGGGCATCTGACAACCAAGGGGAAAGAGGCTGCTAGACCTGTTTTCCCTAGTCACTGATTGATCTCTTCCTTCCCTCACCCACATTAATTGAACTTCTATTATTTGTTGGGCAACTTCATAGATATAATTAACATACACAAATCCATATACTGTATTATTACAAGTAGTGCTTTCTTAGAAGGAAAGGACAGGAGGCTGAATGAACAGCTGAGGCAGAGTACAAGGTAAGGTAGGGGACATAAGATGAGGCTACTTTTAATTGGTGGATTTCAAGCAGATCCCAACATATGCAGAGACTCACGGACATGCAATAGCTCAGGGTGTCTGAGGCGCTGGCAGGGCCAGGTGGGCCAGTGCCAGGTGAATAGGGGGCAACAATGTAGAGGTGTGTGGAGGCTGCTGAGGGTGAAGCCACAGGAGTGGGGCACTGTGAGCCACATTAAAGAGCTGACATCTGATCAATGCAGCGGGAAGCCAGCGTGTGCTAATTTTTAGCAAGGGTGGATGGATCAAGTGTTTTTAAAGGTAGTCTTCCCTGTCATTGAAGAACAAATGGATAGGAAGGAACCTGGTTAGGAAGAGTTATGCAGTAACCCAGGTGAAAGACTGGTTTGAGCTATAGGAAGGTAGAAGGATGTGGGATCTAGTGGTGTTCATATCTCAGAGAGTGACTGACCAGGACTATTTCATGGATTAGATGGAGCTGGCCAGGAGGACTGGAATGGTGATTTCCAGTCCTAGCAAAGCCCCGCCAGGGAAATGAAGATGACTTTGATAGAGACCCAGAAGACTAAGAGCTAATGGGTAAGGGTGGGGAATGGGTAGGGGAGTGGAGCTGTCCCAAGGGTGCAGTACATGATCAAAGGAAAGAAACCTAAACACCGTGAATGTCAATGCCAGTATCACATTTCCCAGCTTCTGCCCTGGTCTTCTGAGCTTGTGTTGTCAGTATGTTTCCAAGAAGAAAGTATGTTTTTCTCTCGCTCTATTGATTATCCTCGTGGAGCAAGTCCAGATCTTGGCAGCCAAAGTCAAATGTTTTCAAGTACTTCTTCTTGTTTATCTTTCAGGATCATCCAGAAGTATTAAATGTTCGAATACAACTGGAAAGCAGAGAGCTGATCATAAATCTGGAAAGAAATGAGTAAGTCCAATTTGTGCTTGGTTTTGCTGCGTTAGGACCCAGTTAAGGTGGTGTGAATGGAAAAGTCCCGTGGAAGGCAAGTTGGCATGTAGAGGAACTGAACTAAGTATGTGGATTTGTGATCCATATTCAGACTGGAGGCTGGGATGTACTTTAAAAATTATCTAGTGGAAGCCGGGCGTGGTGGCGCATGCTTGTAATCCCAGCACTCGGGAGGCTGAGGCAGGAGGATTGTTGTGAGTTCGAGACCAGCCTGAGCTACAAAGTGAGCTTAAAGCCAGCCTGAACTGCATAGCGAGACCCTGTCTCAAAAAGACAAAAAACAAAAAACAAAAAATAAATAAATAAAAAAAAAATAAATAAAAATTATCCAGTGGAGAAATAAAGCATTTCATCATGTTAAAAGCAAACTTGATAACTCTATAGGGCTTTTCATGGTTCCATTTTTTTTTCTTTTTTTAAATTAATTTTATTGAGAAAGAAACAGCAATGAGACAGTTTTAAAACAGGTTAGTAGGACAATAATTAATACATTGCATATTGTTGTCTTCATAGTAGTTACTTATAATACAAGATGTAGACATATCTTGTCTAAACATTTCTTTTCATAGGTTGATTTTGCAGCGATAGAATTTAAGCATTCCTGTCCACTCAAATAATTGTTCCATAATTAGTTGATACTTAGTGACTCCTGAATATGTATGTGAAGTTTTAAATAGATACAAGCTCTTTTCTCTGCCTGGGAAACTCAAAGAGTTCATTTTAATCTTTCAAAGTGAGAAAAGATTTATTTTTATCTTTGTATTTAATATTTGGCCATTTTCTATGAATAATATTAATTTCCAGGAAAGGGTATTATATATTTTTCTGGATCACTTGGTTTTTATTATGCATTTTGTATGGCTTCTTAGTAGAACCTGGGTCTGTCTTGAGTCCCAGTCCTAACTCCCAAAGGCATCGTGTTCATACCATTCCTAGCCCTCTGACTTTCTCCTTAAGTTTCGCAGCTTATTCTCCTTGAATAAGCTCTTCTAATAAACACTCTACATTTAAAGGAATAAGTCAATTCCATAGGACTTGCTTAATTATAAATTAGCAGTCTATTGCAGGAGCATTGGTAGCTGTTTCTCACTCAGGCCTCAGTCAAGTGCTGATTTGTGTCAAAGTTAACGTGAAAAGACAAGCTCCCCTAGGAGGAATCTTGTCAGGAACATGGAATTACAAAAACTGAAGTCAGGGTCTCTGTGTAAACAAGTCAGATCACTTCTTGGTATCAGTGCTTTGATTTGAGGCTCCTAAGCAAGTCACACAAAATAGGCCATGAGTGGCCAATCCTAATGCTTCATGTCTAATACTACAATGTATTTAAAATCAATATATCTGCAGTCAAGCAAACTGCTCCTTAGGATGTCGCCTGCCTTTTGGTGTTTCTTCTTATATGAATATTTCTCACCATTAAATGGGTCAGATGCTTTGCAAATCATAAGTAATGTGTCTTAATTTTTCTTATGACCTGGTGGTGGCCTTAAACTAGAGCTCTAGGCACATGTACTGCATTGAATAATCAAGGACCTAAACAGAATTTCTCTCTTCCCAACTCCCCTTTCAGCCTTCTGATGAGCTTTCTTAGAAAAGCAAATTACTCTTTATAGTCTTTTTCTTTTATTCTTTCTTTTTTCCCCATAAGAGTATTGTGGAACATTTAAGTTGTTTACATTCTGGTTGTATAGTTTTGAAAATATTTCCCTGGAGGAAAGTAGGAATTCTCTGAATGAGCCAAAGAAAGGCTTGCAGTGGTGACACATGTGCTAGATGGCATGTTCTAAGAGGCAGCTGGTTGTGGAAGTCCTGTGCCATCGCTGTTCCTGGCATCAGAATGTTGGCAGGACACAGTACCCACCATGGGAGAGGAGGATCTGAACCTCATGGATGGTGTTAATAACTGCAGAGGTGCAGATAAAGGCTTAATAAGGTGCTTAAATTGTTTGTATTTACTATAACAGAATATGCTACTATAACAGAACATGGGAGGAGAAGGCAGGGCTAAGAGGAACAACAACAAAAATGTATCCCTACTAGCTAAACATAAAACCCTGGTTAATATTACGATGAACATTAATATTTTCTCTTCCCTTCTTACTAGGAAGAGCCTTGCATTTTTAGTCTTTATAGTCAACAGCATCATCTTTGTGAGGTATATATCTTTTTTATACATCCTTATATATATATATACATTTAGCTTTATAATGAACATGCTTTTCCATTTAGAAATGATTTCTTACAGCCCATCTGGTTCTCTGAGTTTGTAAAGTGGTTTAATATCCTTGTTCGTAATTCCCTCTGAAAATGATTTATTTACCTTAGATCACTGCAGATATTATAATACATGTTGACAATTAGACAATAGCTAATTTGTATAAAATATCATTTAAAAAGTCATCTTTATTCTCTTCCAATCCTTTTATAACACAGTCTCAAAAATAGAAAAGGTAGAAACATAAAACTATCTCTTTAGAATTTATTTTTCTTTTCCCAATCCCTTTTAGCTTGCGTTTCAAAAATATAAGTATTTAAAGGTGTTCGTGTGATACTCCCTAGCTTTATTTTATTTATATTACATGTACCAAATTTAAAGTTTCAACTGTGTTAACAGTAACATTTTCATAGTTAGAATATACCAGCATTACTATTTTAATAAAGAATTTTCTAAAATACTGCAGTATTGAACATTTTTCCCTAAATAAATGATATGTCTATTATAAGTGGACTATACATTTGAGACAAAGAATACTAAAGAAAAACCTGAAATTTTATAAGGAGTGTAAAATGCTTTCATGCTTCTAGTTTTTGATGCTGTCAAACACAAAAGGTAATAAATCATCCAGTTTATAATTTTCAAATTTACATAATCTGTGGCTCAATAGACCCAATTCAGAAAGCTTATTCAAATTAAGTTTACAGATTATCCAAAGATTAAAAAATATAACAGAAAGTCATTTAAATATTTAACAAGCAGTACAGTGATGAAGCAGTTCAACAGAATGAATAGCTAGCTGACTACTGAGAATGTAGAATGTAAGTGGGGTGGTACCTGCTTCATTGCCTACAGACCAGAAGTCAGTGTTCAAAGATATTTGTTGCAGAATATTGTAATTAAGACTACATTGATAGGAGATTGACTCAATAAATCATAGCTTGGCTATGGAATAACACTATGTACTAACTAAAAATTATGAGGATCTTTGTTACTAGGAAATCCATGGTGTAATCAGTGTAAACAAAATGTTAGAAAATCTTTCCCATATTTCCCAGTCTTTGTTTTAAAATCATAAGCATGAAAAAAATCTTAAGCATGACACATATCTGAATAGTAAGTTTATGGAAAACTTTTTGATTTTCTTAATAACTTACAAGAAGAAAATGTGACTTTTGAATTAGGAATAAGGTTTTATTTTGAAAGAAAAAAATTTTAAGTATTGAAAATGGTTGAAAAGAGGGAAGTAGAACTATTTACTATTCATAAAAGAAAAACACTCCATTGAAAAGCCTCCAGTGACTTTTAAAGGACAAGACAGGTTTACCTGTTGAATACTGAGTCTTGGAATTTTTAGAAATATGTTCTAAGTGAAAATTAGCTTAAAAATTGAAATCTAAATAAAAGGGGTCCCAGCCTCTTAAATCATAAGAGCTATAATCTGAATCTAATGCTAAGAGTCACCTAATTGCTCCCACTCAGAAACTCTTCTATGGTAAAAAGTTCTTCATGGAGCAGGACTGCATTTTTATTAAATAGTTGTTTGAGAGAATCTATTTTATTTGCCTTCTAGCATCTCTAATTTGTGCAAAGATCTGCTGTTTACTTAAAATCTATGTTTGTATAGCCATAATTGAATGTTTAAAGAAATGCAAAGCTTCCCCTGAGCAGGATTTTTCACAGTGTAGCTGTCTGCCTGTGGGGCTGCAGGGACCAGGTTTATAACTTCCGTAACTCTGTGGAATCCCCGCGGACTCTCCAGCCACTGCTCAGACAGGTGCGTGGTGAAGCTGCATCTTTGATCAGAATGCTTTATGGGACCGGCTGGCCAGCCTAGACATCCGTTTTTCCAGGTTAGGATAATTAAAAGTGAGGGCAGTAGATCACACTCCCGACATCGCTCAACCCCAGTGAATGTTCTGTTTGCAAGTCGTCTTCCTGCCTCTGATTGAAGACAGTTGCTACGGGAAGTCTACAGTCCACTGACTCTATATTTGGGGTATGTCTGGCTTGGAAAAGCTTCAGCATTGATTTTTATTCTGTCTAGAACAGTTCCAGACATCTTTTAAGGGGTAAATTCAGATTCACTTCCTCCAGAAGAATACCAGAAAGGCCACTTAAACCCTGTCAAACAATGGGAATAGATATTGGGAAGACATTTAGTTTAAATAATCTCTCAGGTCATCCAGTGCAGAATTATAGCAGTGTGGCCAGGGTGGATGAAGATGGCATTAGGTAAAGTGGAAGGTGACTAAATGCCTCTCTGGGCTATGCAGCTGGACTGCAACTGCTCCTAGAGACTCAACACTATGTGTGCGGCCTTGCCTCACCTTAGCAGCCGTCTCTATGAAGATATGGAAAGGTGCCCCGATCACATTTTCTGGCAACACAAAGCTAAGGGACAACTGCACATGCCAAGGCAGACTGGATTATGAAGATCTGAGCAGTTTGGACCAGTGCACAAAGACTAACAAGATGAGATTTAATGGGGATGGATATGAAGTCCTGTGCTTGGGTTAGCAAAGAAGTAAATGTTGCAAGTTTTGAGGAAAATGTGCCAGTAATTTTCGTGAGTAAGATGTGCCACAGTAGCTTGGAGACAGTGCAGCTATTGAGAAAGGTGACACCCACCAGAGCATGATGTTGTGAAGGGTCCCAGCCTGGCCTTCCTACTACCTAGTGAACCTGTCTGGACTCTGTGCAATTTCAATCATGACACCTCAGAACTGCCAGCTACTTTGTTTTTATTTCCTCCATTAAGCATGCCTTTCTTCTCCTATTAAAAAGGGATGCCCTTCAGATCAAAGGCAGGACTTTAACACCCCACCTCCACTGCCACAGTTCACCCAGGTGGGCTCATCATAGGCACTCAATAAGCACTTGCCACATGAGTGAAGGACAAGCTGGATAAGCTACAGCAAGCCAGATGTGAAGCGCCAAGAAGTTGACACCGTGTGCTACAGGATGTGGGCCACATTCCCAGAAGAACAACTTTAAAACTCAGCTGTGCCTCCAACAGCAAGCTGCTTAAGCTCTCTATTTACTGGTTTGTAAAATGAAATTTAAAAAAGAGTTATGGGTACTCAGCACTGAAATATTAGAGCTCATGTCATTTTTGAGTCACGTGTGAATGACAATAGTTTTCTATGGACTGATAATATTTATTATCTTACCTAGTTATGTCTTCACATCATTCTATTTTATTTTAGACTTTCTAAATTAATAAAAAAAAAACCTGGTTATGTCTTACTCTTTACCTATAAGTCTTGGTGATACCCAGACTGAGTTATATCTCAGTTCTGAAGTGACCTGGACAAGAGGAGCCAGTCCTTCAGGTTCTTGTTGCTGTGAGGGTCTTAACATTTAAAAAGTGCTGACATTCTAAAGAATTGCAATTGTAAAATATTGGTTTCCTCAAGCATAGAGTGCTATTTCTTCACACTTCTACTCTTGCAGAAGAAACCTCACCTTGTAGAATCAGGATCTGCTTGGTGTTTCTGACTACTGACTAAATGTATAATGACAAAACTATCTCCAGGAAACTTGACTATTCTGTTTCCAGGGTTTGTCTCTTACCTTTCCTCTTTCTACCCACAAATCTCCCTTCAGAATCTTTAATATTTTATGAAAGAGATAATTTATCCCTTCACCCACTTTCCTAGTTTTTTTCTCCAAATATTTACCTACTGCTAGACACTATGATTGACATTATGATAGAATAGTTGAGAAGCTCAATGCTCAACAGATCATTATAGAAATGATAACTGAATGACAGTAGCAGTCAACTGCAAGGAAGGAAAGTGTGGGCTTTGGCACTCATCTAGAGAAAGACGTGGGGTTCAATGGGGCACTGAAGCTGTGCATGAATGGGGTGAACCATCGGAGGGCAGAAAGCAAAAGATTTGAGAGAGAAGTAAACATTTATGTAAAAGTCTTCAAGAAATGAAGGAGCTTTCCAGAAACTAAGAAGGTCATTGTGTGAATGAGAAAGAGGAGAGAAGTGAGTCTGCTGCACCATGAGGATTTTACATTTTTTTTTTTTATGACAATAGTGGTGCATCCTGGAAGAGAAGACTTGTAAGCATGGCAATAACCATTATAGTGCAGATGGCTGAGACTGGTGTGGTTATTGTTCTCATCCAGGGAAGAGCAGGTATGATGGCTTGAAGCAAGGGAATGTCTCTGGAAAGGGAGAGATTGGATAGTTGGATAATGCCTGGGAGGCAGAATGGACAGAATAGAGCCAAATAGCTCAGCGGATTAAAGCACCTGCAAGCAGGTGCAGGGACCGTGTGTTCAATCCCTGGGCCTGCTATGTTGGCCCTGCTCTCAGGATGTGCCAAAACAGCAATTGAGACTGGGCATGGCGTCACGTGCCTGCAATCCCAGCTCTTGGGAGGCTGTAAACAGGCAGATCCCTATGAATCCAATCTAGTAATGAGACCCTGAACACCCTGTAGACCCTTCCCTAAAATACAAAAAAAAAAACAAAAAAAAAAACAAAAAAAAAACAAAAAAAAAAAACCTTATTGAGATTTTGATAGGAGATATATTAAACCTTTATGTCAATTTCAGGGGATTGACATCTTTTCTATGCTGACTTTTTCAATCCACACTACAGATTATCTGTTCATTTACCCGGATCTTTGATTTCTTCCCTCAGTATTGTGCAGCTTTCAACTCAAAAGTCCCATATATAATTTGTTAGACTTACACCTAAATATTTCATTTTGGGGGCAATTTTAGATAGTATTAAATTGAAACTTTTGTGTCTGTGATTTCATTGTCAGTATACAGAAATACAATTAGTTTGTATGGTTATCTTATATCTTGCAACCTTATTGAACTCACATATTATTTATAGGAAATATTTATGAGACCATATTCTCTATAGACCAGCGATGGCAAATCTTTTAGAGCTTTCAATGATACAAATAGCCCACTGTGAGACACATTCTATAGATTTGCCACCATTGGCATAGAGCCGTTTGCAAGCAGGAGTAGCTTCCCTTCTTTCTTCCATTCCCTCTCCTGCTTCTATTTTCCACCTTTCCCTGCCCCTTTCTGTGAATCTGTGAAACTTGGAGCAGGCTGAAAATGAGGACTTAAGATAATCCACTCTGGAGGCAAACATGAAGGGCTGCCGTGTAGAGCTGGGTATGTCATTTCTTTGGGATTCATGGATATTTGCAGCTATGATTGGTAGCTATGAGCTGGAAAACCTGGGCCTGGAGCAGATGCAAAGTGAAGAGACATTGTCTATAACCTCAGAGTATGTGAATAACTGTCACAACCCTTGGCAGTGGCTGTGCCCAGTTTAAATTTTAAGACAGAGATAACTAGGGTAAATCTCTGCTCTGCAAACTCCCTCCTAACACCTCTGCTATAATCTTTCTATAATCTGTTTCTAAGCAGTAGTGGCTCCCTCTACTAGAAGTTCATACAGAAACTCCGGCCCAAGTTTCTAGACTCTAGCACCAGGATCCTTTGGGGCACTTGTTTACAAGGTAAACACTTGGCTCCACCTCTCTTGGTTGCCTCAGAATCCCCAGCAATAGAGCTGGTGGACCTATACTTTTTAACATACTTCCCAGGGAAAAATATTCACCTTTTACTTGGACAACCACTAACCTCATAGGGCTATTTAAATTAAAATTAACTTAAAATTTAAAACTTCAGTTTTTTGGTCATTCATGCCACAATCCAAGGGTTGGGTGGATATGCAGGGGGATTTCCATCACCACAGAAAGTTCTGTTGGACAGAGGTAAGCCTGGGAGGGAAGCATCTGCCTGTCCAATCCCTGTGGTTTGGCACCCTGTCTTAGCCGATATGTGGTCTATGTATGAGAAGGCTTCTTCCTATAGGGAGTAATTCTAGGGAGCCTCACGCTGTGTCCCAGAGAATCAGGAGGTCACTGGTGTACTTTGATGAGTGGGTAAAAGCACAGGAGACATTCTCTAAGAATGACACTACACTGTGGAGTTGATGGAAACTGATATAAGCCATGTGGGCTCCTGGAATCTTCTAATTGGACCAATCTCCTTCAGGTCGCAATTGAAAATCTCTCAGCCTTATTATTTAAGATTTCTTAATTGGGCTAAGTTTTGTTTCCTGCATATGAGCTAAATTCCCTTGAGCTTCTTCATGCATCTGTTTTTGAAGTCAGAGTTGTTGATTCTTTTATGCAGACTTTGGCAAAGTCAGGACAACATTTTTAGAATTTTTCATACCTAACCTGATTTAACTAGAAAATGCCTATAATGGTTAAAATAAACTTTTCAAAACAGTGTACTGTGTATTCCAATTTGGGTTTGGTGTCCTTGAAAGGATTTCTTAAACTCAGAAGAATCTGAAAAGACCTTTTGATATGAACATGGATTCCCATGTTTCCTCATGTCACTTGTAATCCCTCACTTCTTGGACCTGGGGTTTATGATTTTCTGATGAAAATCCTGCTGTATCCTTCGAGTCCTTGTCCCAAGTTCTGCATGTAATGTGGTCAATCTGGTCACGCTTGCTCTTTCTGAAAAGTCTTTAGCCACTGTGCTGACAGTGTCTTTCTGGTTAGCTTTGCATTGTCCACTCCCCTAAGATGTAGCCAGGGATGATTATACACAGGTGCTATATGGACTCATGTGCTTAGGATGGGTCTTTTGACTTTTTTAATTGTCATGTCCTCAGCAGAAAGGTCATAGCCTTTTGGTTGTATGATATGCTAAGCGTTCTCATTGACCATTTAAGACAGTAGAATTAATTCTCTGAGGAGACCGCAACTCTAACATGACTTCACTGAGTGCATTGACACAGATTCTGCTAGATTCTTGTAATATAATGCCACAGGAAACTAAAACTCTAGGTTATTTTTTCCAGAAATGTTTACATCAAATTCATTACACTGAATGGAATTGGAATACTGTCCATGATTGGCCATGCTTCATGAGGTGCTTGGAAAACAAACTTAGCAATTATAGCTGTTATCTTGGTTCCTTCTTATTTCTTGTTTATACTAAGTGTTTATGCTTAATTAGTGATAATAAAAGGCTATCAAATAATGTCATTTACCCATAGCTCATTTGTTATGCATGAATAATACAGGGTATCTTTTTATTTGTTATTGTAAGGAGCCTTTACTATAAAGCTAGAGTCTATCGGGGCCTTCAACAGATATTTGTGCACCAATTTTCATAGCAGGATTATACATCATGGCTTCACATTTCATGGAATATTACTTTAGTTTGAAAGAAGTGAGGTTCAGACACATGGATGAACTTTGGCAAGTGAAATGAGCCAGGCACATATGAGCAAATGCCATGCGATTCCACTTAGATGAGGTGCCTGTGAGAGGCAAATTCATAGAGCTGTAAGTGGGATGGGGCCTTCCAGGGCAGGGTGAAGAAAAGGTGGTTCTCTTTTAATAGAAACTCAGATTGAAAAAGGTATGGAGATGAGATGGTGTTGATAACTGCACAAAATTGTGAGTGTGTTTCATGCCACTGAACTGTGGGCTTGAAATTACCACAATTAAAGTTTTTATTTTGTATGTTTTTTATTAGAATATTTTTAAAAGGTTAATTCCAGATATATTTTTGATTATAAGAAGAAGGTGTCCCCCCTTTATTCCTTCTTGAACACATATAATATATGAGTAGATAGCAGACAGTTTGTTCAGAATCATAGTTTTTTAGCTCCCAGAAAATCATTCAGCCATTCTGGCCTGTTAGATGACTACAGCAGCCACTGCTGAGGATATAAGTCATGAAAGCTGATCTGATTTTCTTGACCTTACAGCCTTTTCTTTCTAAAACTGGTTCCAAATTTGGGGGTTATTGATGATGTTGGGATTTGGATATGGCTGTTATACTGTGCAGAGACAAGCCACATAGGCTGTCCTCTTCTCCCAAATGGACAAGATGCCGCCTTCCTTCCTCCATAGTTGTTGGGAGGACCAACAGATGTGAAATTGATAGGACTTGGTGCCACGCTGTGCCTGTCCCCACTTAGTGACCTACCTAGCCCTGGTCTCTTTCCCATAGGGATGAGTCTCATCTGCTCAGCTCTCACCTGAGCAGCACCTGGCTCCAGCTCCCTATGCCCCCCACTGATCTGAGCTTTGGCCTGTGTCCGGGTCTTTTTTTCTCCAGCCTGTCTCCTCCACATTTCTTGTGGACAACTAGGTCAACCCAATGGCCTGATTCACACTGGCTTCCAGCTGCTGCTCTTCCTCTCTGGGGACTGAGAACTTCTGTTCTTCACTCCAGATGGGTATCAACATCAGGAAAGTTCTAGGTTAGCTGTGTACTGTGGGTCAGAATGGGCCAGTGACTTCCTGCTTTCTGGGTCTGGGGAGCAATTAAGTGAAGTTGGTGCAAAACTTATCTCCCATAGATCCATTGTCCTTGTGCAAGAGAGAACAATCCAGTCATCAGATTTCCTACCCCATGCATCCCTTGATTTTATCGAAAAATTCTTGTGCATGTGCCACTATGACAGAATAGTTTGCATCACACCTAAAACATAATAATTTCTTAAAATCAAATGTACAGCCAGAAAGAACATAAACATTTCCCAGATATTCATCGTTCAATTCCCTCCCTCCCCCCTCTTTCTCTCTTGTGTGCATGTACTTAAACTGATATATAACCAAGGTTCCTACACTATATTTATTTGCCACAATAATTAAACCTCTTTTTTATATATTTCCTCTCTCTCTCTTTCTCTTTAATTCTTGTACTTAAAGTCTTGCAGTCCTTGCAAATGAATCCAGTTCTTAACCCTTGCAAATGAGGTCTACTTTTTTGCCCAGTAAAACTTCCTGCACTCTGGACTTGCTGATTTCATATCTCAGTGCTGCTGAACCCATACCACTGACCTTTTTTCTGATAGTTGGAGTCAGATCTGCAAACATGTACAGATTCAGGTTCGGGTTTTTGGTGGGACTACATCATAGTCCCTTATCCATTTCTTGTACCTCTCTGTCCTGTGACCACAGATTATCTTATGGGTAATGTTGGGGTGATTGCTGGGTCTGGTATCTTCCTGGTACCCCCACATTAAGGCTTACCTGAACCTTCAATGCCAGATACGGAAGCCATTAGTGATCAATCCTAGATCTGTTCTTTCTTAAAGTCTTAGAAAATGGCATCGTCCTAATTCCATTATTTCTTCTTCATTTATTAGCTAGAGTGCTTCCATAGAAAGCTTTTCTTTGTCAGACACTGGTTACTCTGAAGCACGAGATAACCCTTTAGGGACCATGTCATCACTCTGTCTTTGGAAGGCTGGCTACTGTGTTTCCCAAGTGCAGCTCCTCACATTTGGTGATTGACTCAGGGGCCTGTCAAGTGCCTACCTTTGTAATGTGTTCTGTGGGCACGTGAATGTATCTTACCACCCTTCCTGAGTAGCTGAAAGGGTGCTGGGAATAAGTGTGAAACCACTCTACAACTTTCTTGAGACCTAATGTTCTTGTCCTCTTAAAGGCCAAAGTCTCTCTGCATCCTTTGGCCAGCGAGCAGAATTAAAGCAGAAAGTAGGTCCAGCATTGCCACCAAGAAAGTCATGGGCATATAGGGAGTTCAGTCATAGCTTAGCTCTTGGGCACTTGTATCCATGTACATTATAGTGGCAACTTGAGAGACTATTTCATTAATATGGAAAGAAACGACAGTCAGTTCCTCGAAATCCTGTGGTCTGAGAAGCTGGAATGGGAACAATGCTTATTCAAGTACTGTGAAAACAAGAAAATGAGGGCATTTACCTAACAGTGGTAGGAAATGTTCACATCTCTTTTTTCAGTGTGCTGGTAGATTTCATTATGGAATGAGGTGGGTTTCGCCTAAGTAGAGAACAAGAGTCTTTATTTTTTTATGATTTTCTTCCTTATGAAAACCATGTGGGCAGAGAGAAGATGATACAGGACCAACCTGCACAGCAGGAGGGTTGTTTTGGAAGATGATTTATTTACATAGAGCTGTTTGCACAGCCCTTCTAAGGCCACCCTTTCTAAGGCCACCCCTTCCGTTCCAACCTGCATGCAACATTTTGCTGGCTAATTCCAGAATTCGTTTGAAAACCTGACTGCCTCTGATGGAGAGACTCTTTGTCCCTTTGGCAGTCAAGCAGCATCAGGACAACAATGTCACAGAGGTACCCTTGGGAACTATAGGCTATGATTTCTGTGTGCCATTTAGACAAAATGGAAATGTTTTAATTCATGTTTTCGGTAAAATCCTAATAGCATTGTACAATCACATAAATTAAATAGAATGTGAGGAAGTGGATGGAATAAAAAATATAAAATTCATGAAACTTTATTATATGTACTAACTCCATAATTTAGTAACTATTTAAAAAATTAATTTAAAATCTGGGTCAAATTTATTATGTTAAAAAAATGAAACAATCAGTGTGACTTGATTACATACTTACAAATGCCTCTTCATTTAAAAGCCTCATATTTTTAGAAAGGACCATAAATTACCTGCATAGGTGCTCCACAAATCTCTTTATATTTGGAAAGTACTTATTAAGATTGCTATTTTTCTCTATGTAACTTTGCATGTGACAATCTAAATATAATCATTGACATGTAGAGTGATATTTTATTAAATAAATTAATGAATTATCATATTATAGAGAAGATTCAAGGTTGCTGAAAGACACATAAATTTGTTATCATCTACCAGATATATAGACTATCTCCTACCAGCAACCTAATGTCCTGCATTTCACTGTTTTCAGAGCATGAATTCTCATACCTATGGATAAAAATTCTGAAAATGATCATTGGAAAAAATATCCTGTGTGCCTGTCATAGTTTTTTGTTTTTAAGAGGAAATGAAATTTAATATAGGTTTGAGAAAAGCATTGAGCCAAGGGGGAAAAGAAGGGATTCTCTGGGTTTTGGTAAGTTCTGTGACTTCAGGCAAATATCGTAACTTTTCTCATACTAAATTCTCTCTTTGGTAATCATAGTTAATTTTAAGTCTTAATGGCTAGAGAACTGACCCAGATAGATTTCAGGGGACACATGGCCACTCTGAGAGATACGCCTGAGGAATTCCCTGCATTGGAATCTGAACCTGCTCACCCAGAGGAATGCTTGAACTGATTGTGCTGGCAGAAATTGTACTTATGACCTAGATGAGGAATCGTGGTGAGCATATTGCACTTAAGCACTGAGACCAATTACACAACAACTCTCAGAGCCAAGGGGTCTTATTTAGTTCTTTGCTGGTGAGTCAGGAAACACTGTCTGCTGTGCTCTGTTTCTCAGAGAACCAAGCTTCCTGGGAAGCATCTCTGGGCCCAGAGCAGTCAGTTTTCTTGGAACTTTAAAATAGACTTATGCAGCTTGAGGGGATGTGCTCCAGGAAGATACCTGACCAAATGATGATGAAAATGTGGACTTCCCAGTCCATGGCATGCAGATGGGACAGGAGGTGCCCAAGGGAAAGAGCTTCCTTGGCTTTGGCAGTAAATTGTATTGGATGGGAGTTGGAGCGTCTTCATGACACTGCTGTAAGACCACAACCTTGACCTCCTTAGAGAGTTTTGAAATAATTGGAAAAACAATTATGACTCTGGAAGGCAGGCATGGGGTCCCAAGAGTGCGAGTTATGTTCTGTTTCTTAAAGTGGGTAATGAGGGCGTGGGTTCATGTCTCTGTTCATTTTTCACATTCTTTTATAGGTACACGATCGGTCACCAAAATAAAGCACTCCTTTTTTTTGGTGGCAAAACCTAACAGAATTTTCTGTTCACAAAGAGCAACTGTCCTCCTCCCTTTGAACATACTTGTTTTCTTCTCCCCTCTGACCTTGGAGAGGAATCCAGATGGCTATACAGAGGATACTGTCCTTGGAGTGAGTTTAAGGAAAGTGAATGGCTTTGTTACCAGAGATGAGACTTGTTTAATATTTTCATGAAATGTGATCCTTTTTCTATAATAATTGGCAAAGAAATCTTATAAGTGGAAATAGTGAAAACAAACACAAATATTACAGAGTGGAATTTATCAGAATGTATTTGACATTAAATTTTAGTACATGAACATACGTGTGCCCCTATTCTATATAAATTACATATTATATAGTGTCATATAGATGTGCATGGCTGTGCTTAAAAGCCAATGGTTCATGTTGCTAACATGAGCCCGTAACCAATGCATTACACTCAGGGAAATCTCTTAGTAATGATACACAGTGAATGACTTTTCAAAAATTCTATTATGGTGCAAACGATTTATGCTTTAAAGAAATACTATAGATTTGATTTAGAAAAGGCCATTACAACTTTTTAGAAGCTAAGACTTCCATATCAACTTCTTCCAAAATTGGTACTAAAAATATTGTGAGTTGTTGTTTCTTAACAGAAAATAATTAACCAGGAGTATGCTTTCATCATTTTTATATTTTGCTTTTGGGCATTAAAATAGGATACTATACTATATTATTGAGTTTATTCACTTGTGTGTGTTCGGCTCCTCCTCTTCATGGTTCTCAAATCTACCTCTTTTCTATGAAACAGCAAAGGACAGGTCCATCTGACATGATGTCAGCAAATATTCACAGTGGGACACAAATTAAGATTTCTGATTAATGTATCAGGAAAGTTAGAGACCATGGAATGCTGCTCTTTTCTCCTGTCCCTTGCCCTGTTTTTCCTCAAAAAATTGAAGCACTTTTGCCTTTTTCCAAGCACCATCTTAATTGCTTCAAGCTTATTCATTTGTGTGTGTATGCCTATGTTTGTATTGATGTAAATATTTAACTATTGTATATCCATTGTTATCTGCTTATAGTTCTGGTGTAATCTATTCTGTCATAGCACCTTTGGGATGGGCATGGCAGAGACAATGGCATCATTCTGGTGGTTCCATAGCAACCCACTCTCTCTCCTAGGATCATCGGCCTCAGGACCTCAGTGAGAACCCTTCTCGTGGGTATATAACCATTGCCACTGCTCTCTGCCAGCTGTCCTCAATGTCTTCTTCATGGTCTAAATAGAAGGGCAGAATTTCAAGAGCACATCTCTCTGCTCAGAATAAGGGACTCACTTGCCTTTAAGGATATTTCTCCTTCCTATATTGATTTTGACCCCTTTATCCCTGTAGTCTACTTATTCTAAAGGAGCCAGGTGAAGAACTGTCTTTTCCTTCTTCCTGTCTCCTCAGAGAAAGTATTCTTGGTCCTCAGGTAGAAATTTTAAGACTTTGGGGCTGTCCCAAGAGCCCTGCCTCTGGACTGTTTGTCAACACTGACCATTTCCAATTTCTGGAAACCAAGGCAGGAAAAGAGACCAAATTTTTAAAACACCAATGTGTATCCATCGTTATTGTGAGAAAGATAATTCAGCCGGCATCCTGGAGCCCTGACCTCTGATATTGGAGGATCTACAAAATAAAATAGAGACTAGTTATGTAATATGTATAACAGAAACACTGATCCTATTGTAGGAC
Organism: Ctenomys sociabilis; assembly: GCA_004027165.1. Lineage (NCBI taxonomy): Eukaryota > Metazoa > Chordata > Mammalia > Rodentia > Ctenomyidae > Ctenomys > Ctenomys sociabilis. The sequence continues at coordinate 23,245 of PVKA01009454.1, read as the reverse complement.
CGTGGAACTTAGTGTCCATTGAGCTAGCACCTGACCTCACAGGTAACACTGCCAGCTCAGGCAGGTCATCCAGCTTTATGTCCAGAAGTTATTCTCGATAGACTCAAGAGTTCCAGCTTATAATGACCACGTACACATCATGAATGCCTGAACTAGAACTTGTTCTCAAAAGCCCTAGACAACCATGTCCACAATTAGGGCCAGAACAAAGAGTACATGAGGACACATTCAGAGGAATGTAAGGAGCAGTCAGGTGGTGATGCAAGAGCCCAGGAGTGAAAGGATCAGACATGGAGGTTCTGTATCACCTTGCTTTTTGTGGTGAAACATTGCTATTCCTCAGTTACCTTTTCTATTAAATGTAAATAATAGTTTTAAAGGTGGAGGAGATTGACTTGTGTGATTCCAGTAGAACACTGTCCCCAATGTCCAGCCTATTTGCTTCATTTTACTCAGAGTAGAACAAGGCCTGTGTTCCTAGTCACAGAGGTCCCCCTCTTCAGGGAACAAAAACACTGAGGTCTCCATGTTTGCCATTTTCCTCTTGACAGCTGTCATGCTCCTTTCCTGTTTCACTGGACAACCCCACTTCTGGTCTCTGTTAGGAGCACCTCTTTCTACTCAAAAGTTCCCCCATCAGTGCCACTGTGCTTACCTGTCAGCCTTGATGGGACCCTTATGTGGCCAAGACTTCTCCAGCCTACCCTCTGCATGCTAACAGGGGACACTCATTATTCAGAGAAGATAAACAGCCTTCAAAGCATATTCCTCCTGTATTCATTTCACTAGTTAAAAAAAATCAGTGTCAGATACTTCTGCCCATTCCCATACCATTGAGCTTCAAGAACTTTGAAAGTAAAGATAGGTAGGGAGGCCTGATTGTACTTGCTTAATTCTCAGAGGGCAACTTTGTTTCCATAAGGGCAGGAAAGGCTGATAATTAAGCCTTGTGTGGATGGATGATAACACAAGGCCTCATAATGGCAAACACAAAATATTCAAGATGTCAAATTTCCCAGTATTAAGCAGTGGAACTGCATTTTCCCATAATAAAATATTTTGCTATCTCAGGCTAATTCATATACTTGAAGACTTCTAAATGAATAGGAAAAAAAAGTGGGTGTTATCTTTTTTCCTAAGGAAAGTATGTGATAACTCTTTTCAGTAAACAAATGTTTAAACATTCTTGAGAAGGGAGATTTTGAGCCAAAAGAGCCATAGCTTGTTTACAAGTTCTTATTACATTATAGTGCTGAACTTGTCCCCTTACAGCTCCTTGAAGCTTTTGAAGAAGGGAATTTCTTTTTGTGTCACGTTCACTTGGACATTAAGAAGGTTATTCATTTCACTAAATAAGGTAAGAGTGCTGGACTAGAGCCCTGATAATTCAGGATGCAACCCTCGCCCTTCTGGAAGAAGGAACAGGGCTCTCAGAGTGTCCTTTGCTATCAGTACAATGAGAACCACCAAGCCCACAAGAAGGAAATGCAACAAGCCATGAAAGTACTTGGTATAAAGTGTAAGACATAGTGGAGGCAGTTGTTATTAACCAATACTTTTTAGCTGTTATTAACCAGTATCAATTAGATCAGCAAAAGATAATTGTACAGATGCTGGGTGACACTGTCATAAACACTAATGTAAATACCATTACATGGGAAGGACTGGCCAAGCTTTGTGACGGTGGAAAATTTGGAGAAACAATTAGGGAAAAAAGTCCTGAATCCTAAACCAGGTAGAATGAGTAAAAATGATAGATCTATAAAAGTGCTGGATGCTTCTGCAGGACTCGACTGAGGACAAAGACAGAATTTCAAATTACTTTGTAGGTTGTGAAATGGAGAAAAGCAGCATAAAGAAATTAATGTATACAATTCATTTTTCTTTTTTATTTGTTGGTACGCATTTGTCATAGATAATGATTATATCCATCTTGGGATCTTGGTAGATTTATAAATCACATGTTAATAATTTTATTTCCACTTCCCCTTCCAGCTTCACTCACCCCCACACTTCCTTCCTATCTCCACAAAGTCTATCTCCCTGTCTCCTATCATCTCTCTTTTTTGCTCTTTGAATTATCTATATTTGGGGTTTCTCGTGTAAAAAAGACTGTGAAGTATTTAATCTTTTGTGTCTGATTTATTCCTAGTATCGTTATGATCCCACATGCATCCATTGTCCTACAAATGACTTATCCTTCTTTATGTCTGAGTAGTACTCCAGTGTGTGTGTGTGTGTGTGTGTGTGTGTGTGTGTGTGTGTGTGTGTATTTTGCATTTTTTAATCCATTCATCTGCTGATGGTCACATAGACCACTTCCAGAATTATACTGCTATATATGTATTGGTATGAAGTATAATTATACATATGGGTACGCATGTATTGATATATTATGCTGTCTTTAATCCCTTTAGGAGTTACCTAGGAGAAATGAGACTGGGTCTCATGCATAACTGAAGTGGCACATATAGCAACCAGAGAGGGAGCTACCTCTACAGTATATGTATATAATATAAATTGAGTATACAGTATGCAGTGGGCAAAATTTCTTTTGAAAACTTTTAGTAAGAGACTGTCTTCCAGGTAAGAGTACCCTTATTGCTGGCAAATACAAGGTAACTGTCTCTGTTTGGCTGTTCCCAAGCATAGTCTTTAGAATGATACCTCCCCTGGTCCCAAAATCCATGATTTCTTTTTAAAAACCACTTATTGGAAAAACGTGGCATCATTTCTCCTGCGAAGGGTCTCCTGAGTCCTTGGTAGCACTTTTTTATTCTAACCCTTTCATTTATGTATTTTTACCTCTATCTTTGTTCTTCTGTCTATTAAACAGTTATATTTCCTTGCAAATCTCTGCAGTTGATGGATGAAAGTGATTTCACAAGGCAACTGTACTATTTTGTACATGGTATAATTCTCATGTAATTGCTGTGGTAGGTCATATTTCCCCATTTTTCTTTTATTACTATGGATTGAGTTTTATTCAGAGTCATAAAAGTGCTCTGTATATGTTTGAACACAACATAGAAATGCCTGGCCAGTATGCACAGCTGAGAATGTTAGTGAAAATAATACATAGATTCTCCTCTGCCTGGGTACTCCCTTGTTCTAAGTTTTATCTGGGTCAGAGTTATTTTTCTTTTGTTTTAATCTTTTAAAAATTTATTTATGTATTTATTTGGTACAGGGTCTCACTATGCAGCTCAGACTCATAATGACCCTCCCCTCCCAACCTCCCCAGCACTGGGATTATAGGTGTGCAACACCATGCCTGGTTTCAGTGGCAGCACAGCCTACCCAGGGTTCCTAGGCTGGCATATGGTACCAGGCATCAAACCAGGTCCTTGAGCTTACCAGGTATGTGCTTAGACAGCCGAGCTATCCCCCTATCCCACAGAGTTACTTTTCTAAAATCAGTGTAGCTCCTGCCTCCGCTAAGCAGTGAAGAGGCCATCTAGGTACAAACGGATCATTTGGTCTACAGATCTGAGATCAAATGATTGCTCCCAGGCCACGTTGCTTCTTACACTGTCCTTACAGAGAGTTTTGAGCAGCCTCCTCCTGGCTGCAGGACGCCTTCCTGGTGCTGCCTTTGGAAAGAATGTCCCTGCATTCGGCAGGCACATTTCGGGTTAGGTACTTGCTGTCCAGTGGGACAGAAAGCTAGCCGCAAAATACACAGATCCAGGAGCTGTAGGTACTGGGAGAAAGAGCGAGGATGTTGGAGCTGTGAGCCTCAGGCAAGGCTGTGGAGGGCTAGAAGTGGCTGCTGTGCATGAGCTGCTAGGAGCAGATAAGCAAGTGCTACAAATGGAGAAAGTTGCAAGACTATTCAAATCCCTTTATCATTATCATCACCATCTCATAGTAATCATCATCATCATCTCTACCCCCAATGCTGTAGAGTCATTACTTATTAGGGATAAGACTGTGTGTGTGTGTGTGTGTGTGTGTGTGTGTGTGTGTGTGTGTGTGTGTGTATTTTTTGTGGCAGGGGAGGGGAACCTGGGAGTGAACTCAGGCCCTTGTGCTTGCCAGGGAAGTGCTTATTCCACTGAGCCATCTCCCTGGCCCCAGGAATGAGTATATTGGAATATTACATAAAGACCAACCTTTACAAGGTCAATACTAATACAGACAGATTTGTGGATAAATCTGCTTTCTCCTTATTCCTTATGACTCCTACATGGTTTTATCTCCATTGGTTTGAAGCCCTCCAGATTGACTAGAGGGGAATTTCCTCCCATTTTTTTCTACTTTTTTTTCCCTCTGGCCTGATCCCTGAATCTTTGAAATGTGTGATTTTCTACACAAATGAAGCATACTCCCAGATCTGCAGACTTTTCACAGTAGAAGTAGGTAAACGTGAGAATCCCTACTCAAGCATTAGCTCCCAGAGCAAAGTGCTGGTCCAAGACAGAACATGGCATCCGTTGCTAAGAGCACTGGGTACTTCAATGTAAGGAATGCAAAGATCAGTGTAGCCCTATTGCTGGCTCAGGCAGTGACTTGGAGAGCAGGGAGACTGAGACAGTTGGCCAGTGTCGCATTAGTTGTGGAAGTAAGGCCAAGGACCCAGATTACAAACCCTTAATTGCAGCCAGGTGTGGTGGCACACACCTGTAATGCCAGCACTTATTAGGCTGAGGCAGAAGGATTGCTGTGAGTTCAAGGCCAGCCTGGAGTACATAAGATCTGAGTCAAAAATATAATCAACCCATCAACCAACCTACCCTTGAATAGTTGTTTTCTAATACATAGGACTGGGCATTCTGTTGCCAATTGGTATTCTTCTAAACTCTGCATTCAGGTTGATCTATTCAGTCACAATAACCTCTTGTTCATAGTGTGATGGCTCTTCTCTAGGTCAGGCTATCTCCTCATTGGTCACACAGAAAGCTTTAAAAATTGTACCTAAGTAGAGTCCAGTTGATTTGCCTCTGCCTGGAAGTCAGTGTTGTCCTTGAGTATCCCAGGTGACCTGGAAAGGTTGCCGCGGTAAGGACCAGCAGGTCAACTAGACTGCTAATGGCAAGCGTGATCTGTAGGAGGAGGCAGGTGAGAGAACAGCTGTGTGGCCAGAACTCTGGTGCTGGGCAGCCCCCTTCTCCCTGAACTGATCCTCACTCCAAAGGCCACCTTCAGGCAGCCTATTGCAAATGCACTGACTTAGGGTAAAGGTGCTGAAGGCAACACCAAAATTGTCAGGCCAATGGGCCTGGACATCTGATGCCTTGGGGAGTACGTCCCTTAGGCCAGCTCCAGTCTAGCCAGCTAGCCCCGTCATCTTCCTTCAGTGTATGGTCTGGTTGGCCTAAAGACAAACTTGACAGAGCTATGTGTTTTGTTAGGGATTTAGAGAAGAGGGGATGCTCCATGCACAGAGCAGCTATAGTTCAGTGTTTAATATAGTGTTAGGGGTGCTGGGGAGATAGCTCAATAGAATAAATGCTTGCCTGGAAAGCACAAAGTCCTGAGTTCAATCCCCAGTACTGCCAAAAAAAAAAAAAAAAATAGTGTTAGGGGTCACCAGCCCCTGTGTTTCACGCTGGGATTTAAAAATCAATTTTCCTGGGAAAATTGCACTTTGCTTTTTAATGGGTAATGCTGTGATCACGAACACCTTTCTGAAGAACTTTAGTGAGCCGTGCTGGTCCTATACTGGCGCATGTTGAGCTGGCCACTGAGTCTGGGCATGGTGGTGCAATCCCATAATCCCGGCACTGGGGAAGCTGAAAACAGGAGGATTACTATGAGTTCAAGCTGTGCAGTGATACTCTGTACCAAATAAATTAAAAAAAAAAAAGGGATGGGGGATAGTTCCCAGAGACAGCAGTGCTTTTTGCAACTTGGAAGAGGCCTAAGGACACAATCACAGAGCTGCCAGAAGACATGTGTTGGGGACCGGGGAGATGGCTCAGTAGAATAAGCGCTTCCCTGGCAAACGCAAGGGTCTGAGTTCAATCTCTGGTTCCAAAAAGTGTTGAAATACCAGAAAGGCAACTGCATTCCCAGGGAGGGGATGGGGGGGAAGTGCTCATGAGCAAGGATAGGAGAAAGCAGAAAGTGAGAAGAGCGCCCCCTGGCGTAAGAAGCGGAGGACCATTCTTGATGTAGAGGGTTTCTTGAACAAGGCTAGCTTGAACAGGGCCTGTAACCGGTGCTAAGCATTTTTGTCTGCATCGTCTTACTTTTGCCTTACACAGCCCCAATGAGAGGCTCATGCTTCTACTATCACTCTTACACAGACAAGGAACTAGAGGCACAGCACCATGGAATGATTCATCCCAGATCATATCACTGATAAGAAACGGAACTGGGTCCAGACCAGGCAGGCTGTGGGCAGACGTGTTCCTCTGGCTGAAGTCTTGAGGCTGTCATCTGGGAAGATGAGTGGTGCTGCTCCTAGGGGCCTGGAGAAGGCTCGAGGAGGAGCCCAGACGGCCATGGAAAGGTGCTAGAAGGGTCACTGGGAGCACAGCACCAGGTCCAGGTGAGGGAGGCTGTGGCTCCGCACCCCTGGGACTCCAGCCCCCAGTGACCCTGTGTGCCCTGCTGTTCCTCATCTCCAGATGGACTACTGGGAGAAGAGAAATAGAAGAGGCTTAGGCCTTGCTTTCGGGGTGTGAGGCTTCTCTCATGGACCATGGGAGCTCAGGCCAAATGGGAACCACATCGTGTTCTCTGTTATCCCAGCTCCCTGTTCCCTTCCACCGTGCTCTGGCCTCCCAAAGCCCCTCACAACAGACGTGGGAGGCTTGTGGGAAAAGCCTTGCTACACCACCCTCAAGGATATTCTCGTGCCAAATAAGTCCAAAAGCTATCAGAGGTCCCAGAGCTTCCTCCTGGAGCGGGTGTTCCCCTCCCCACCTCACTTTCTGCTGTACAAGAAGCAGATGTCTTGTTCTAATCTTCAAGTATCTCCTTCATGGACAGGGCCATTAGCTAGTTTCTTAACATGAAGAAATGCCTGGTTAGCAGTTATTCCTACGTGTCTGAGTTCACGCAGTAGAGCAAGTTTACCCCCTGGAGGACAAGGAAATGATAAGCGAGTATAAATCATGCTGAAAGGAATGAGTCCCCATCATGAGTCATTAGGAGAGATGACACACTGGCGAGCAGATGAAAAACCTTTGATGAAGACCAGTTGTAAAAGCACAAGCTAATGCTGAAGAAATGCAGTGCAGTGACTCAAAGCACAGTGTATGCATTTCCCCCCTTTGCCTTCATTCTGTCTTAAAAATAAAGTTTTTACACTAAATGTCAAAAGTGGCAAAACAACATTTGGTGTGTTGGATCCTGAGAAGGGAGTTTCAGGGAAGGGTGAGTCTGAAAGGAGAATTTCAATCAGGGAGTGTAAAAGGTAGCTTCATGCAGTCTTTGTGGATGTGCATCAGAAGTGCAGGCCCCAGTTCCCAACTTGTGCGTTCTGCAGTATGAAAGTGGCCATGAACTGCCTTGTGCTGAGCTTAAGCACACATCAGAGCATGGACACATGCACCATGCAGTATCATTCCAAAGAAGAGACCTGGAGTTGTAAGTGCCACCTCCTTTTGTTCCCATAAGCAGCACGAGCAGGCATCTGTCACTGCGATGCCAGGTCTGCACAGAGGCAACCTGCTCTTTTGGCTTTGCTCTGCCACTTCATGGCTCTGTGACTGTGATGTCAACTTAGCCAGGCTAATGGATGCACAGAGAACTGAGAAAACATTACATTGGAGTATGTCTGCGAAGATGCTTCCAAAACAATGCTAGCATCTCATTTGATATACTGAGTAAGGAAAATCTGTCTTCATCCAATGTGCTTGGGCACCATCTATTTGGCTGAGGCTTGAGTAGAACCAAGCCCCTTGAAGCTGGGACTCCCATCTTAGCCTGACTTCAATCATCTGAACACCAGGTTCTCTGGCCTTTGGACCTCAGGTCTTACATAAGTGGGCCCAAGGTTCTTGGCCCTGCAGATTGTACTGAGCTATTTCGCCAGCTCTCTGGTCCTGCAGCCTGTGCATATCAGCATTGGGCCTTCTCAGCACACATAACCACATGAGCCAATTTCCTTAACAAAGCCCTTTTCCATCTACCCATACTACCTCCCTTCCATCCCTTCCAAGCTGAAGAATGGTGACCTTCAGTAAGTTCCTTAACTTCCTCAAGCCTTGCTCCTCACCTACAGGAAGGCTAATGAGAACAAGACTTGCTCATGGCAGGTTTCTTTGATCTCAGGCAGAAGAAGCAGACTCTGCTGACTTCAGCTGAGAGAGTATTGATTATAAGGAAGGCTACAGAGGGGCCTCAGAACTAGAGGAAAGTACAAAGTCACAGGTATCAGACAGAGCAGGAAGCAAATCACTTGAACATGTAGGAAGAAGGATCAATGGCCAGGCAATAAGGACCACCCTGATGCCACCTTGTGAGGGTCATAGGTGGCCCTCAAAGGCCACCTATGAGGCCAGACAAAACATGAGAGAGGTGAATTTTGGGCAAAGGGGAAAAGCCACTTTGATTTTGACAGTGGGAGAAGCAAAATTTCTATTTCCAGCAGCAGAAAATAAGAATGTTACAGCAACTGTTAAGCATTATGTATGTAAAGTTCTTAGCATAATAGTCAACATAAGAGCTGCAAAATTAGCAGTTGTGAACTAATAATTATAAATTAGAATTGGTACAAGATCTATAATATAAACTATTCTAATTACAAAGCAAATGCTGCACACCAATGATTGTAATTAAAATAGAAAATATGAATAAAATAGTTACATGTCTTAGGGTCAGTGGTATTGTGCTGTAACATTGGAAATTTGGAAAATCTTTCTACTAGGAGAACCTGGATGAAGGATACAGAAATTTTTCTCTCAATTATTTCTTGAAAACTATGTCTGCATTTTAAACAGTCTCAACAAACATTTTAGCTAGGATGAAAACCTAATAATGACTTCAAAATCTCCACAAATGTTTTGCCACCATTAAAGTTCATCATTTTAATTTTTTATGCCACACAAAAAATCCATAAATTAGAAAAATATTGTTTAAGTGTCATGATGGATTAAAGATTATTTTTAAGCATTGAAGAAAGACTTCATATACAATAAAGAACAAAAAGCCAGATCACAGTACCTTTATAAAAATGTATATTATTGGACCTTGATTAACTCGAACACAAGCACATTCCTGGCTGCTCAATAAACACGCAAACAAAATGTCAGCCTGCTTTGTCACCACTGGCTTATTTTAGTGAGAACTAGTTGCTGTCACTATTCGCTCTTAAATGTTGGTTTATGTAAGTGATGGTAGCCCCATAAGTGTCAGCTCCCAAGGGGTGTCTGGCTTATTGAGTCCTTGAGTTCCTGTTTATATACTTTAGATTAATATGGTGACCAGCCACAGCCCTTTCTTTGGTCCGTGTGTTTCTTGACCACTGAGTAGTGCAGGTTCTGTGACTCAGTTCTAACCCAAGGAAAATCATAGTGTAAAGGTGGGCCCTGATGTGAGGTCTAGTAATGACCATTCAAAATTAGGAACATTCATAGATGTGAATGAACCACTCAAGTAGCTCACCCTAGTTCTAAACCTATATTAGCATTTTAAGGTAAAATAAAAATGGTTTATTTATGGTAAAAAAAAAATTAAGATAGAATATGTATGTCTTGCCTACTACTTGCCTACTACTCAATTGTATTTAGAGTTCCTGCAATTTAAGTTCATTGAAGGCAAGGGCTACATGGTAGTATTGGATTTCTAAGGCATTTCTGCAAACTTGACCGCATTCTGTCCCTTACAGAGTCCTGTGATGTCTCCAGCTACCAATTACCAATAGGAAGGTCTCTCCTCTACTACCACCAGCTCCCGCTCAGGTGACATTTTGTGGCCTAGAGTTAGTGGACACTATTGAACAATCAGTGCAACTAGAGAGCAAATTGATTGCAAAGCCAACAATATCTCATAGAGCTAATTGGAGTGAGCATAGGGACATTTTTGTCTTCAGCCTAAGACAGATTATTTCATTTCTTTGTGCCTTAACTTCCTCCAACTGTAAGGTGGAGATGAGTAAACTCTTTAGTTGTTTCTGGAAATGTAATAGGCAAACAGATGCAAATCATTTACCATGACACCCCACTCCTGGTTGGTGTCAACAATTGTCAAAAAAAGTACTAAATGTCTCTGCACATTAACAAGCCTGCCAGAGGACAGAGATATTTTCTGATTTGCCACAGAAAGTGAAACAGACCAGCGAGTGAAAGATAGGGTGGAGAAACCAAGGGAAGAACAAGCAACCCACAGCTCTACAAACAAGCGTTGGGCTACCTTGGGAGGGAGGAGGAGAGAAGACCTACTGATGCCCATGGCAAACTTCATTGTGCTCAGAGCTGGAAAGAGTGCTGGCAAAGACAGATGAGATCACTGTGTGCTGGGTCCTGTGCCAAGTGCTCTCCTGGTGGTAACAGTTATTTGCCAGTCTGGTTCATTTCTGAGCTCATTTGTTCAGTGTCATTTTCTAGACAAGTGCCTGCCCAACACATCAAATAGGTATTATTCTAGAATGAGTATGTGAATTGTAGCTTTTATTCTCTCCATTGCCTTCCTTAGCATATAGGTTAGGATATGGAGCCTACAGGGTGTGTCCAGGGACACTGAGTCACAAACACTTCAGCCAGTGCTTGCAGAAGCACTACTAGAAGCCACATCTGGTACTTTCTCCTGCAGTCTGCAGTCAGCGTTCTTGCCTGCACAACTTGCAGACAACTTTTGCATTGTTCAGCTTTGATTTGAAGAGATCACCAAGTTCCAAGAACATGCTATTGAGGTATGAACTAACCATATCATAGGAGCATAGAAAGCAGGTCTTGTTTTAATTGTTGGAGTTTTCAAAACTGGCTAGACAGAAAGGGAGGCAATGTTATAGCCCCTGTGGACCAATTGTGTTAACTGGTTTTTGCCACCATGCTGATTTGAGAGATATTTTCACTCGTGTTTATTACTCATGGCTGACGATTATACTAATATGGAAAACTAAGTAAATTAAAAAATTCCTAGTGGGTGATTTATTCTCAATGTTGGTGCCAAGCCCTGTCTTAAGTGAGCCATTTTCTACTTAAGCTCTGGAGTACCAGTAGCTCCTCATGACGTGGAAACAGAAGGCACCTGGGTTTCCCAGGATACATCGGAGTATTGGAAATACCCATACATCACAGATGCCAGGCTCTCTCCTAAATATCTAATGATATTTGCTTTATGAAGAAGGTTTTCCCAGTTCTTGCTACTACCATGATATATGTGAGAAATTCGCTCAGTGGTGCCACTGCTGTGACAATATTCTCATTAATTGGGTTGTTGACATTGTACTTGACTGGAATCAAAGCTTTTCTTTTTGGTGGGGGCTGGCTGGCTCAGTCTGCCCTGATAGTGGGACTGGTGCAACATGTGGTTCTGGGGATCGAACTGCAGTCTCTTGTGGCTGCCTAAACTTGCTTAAGTGGGCTCTTTAGACCGCTGAGCTATTTTGCTGGCCCCAAAGCTATTTTGTCTAACAAAAAAGAGAAGAGTTAATGTTATACCTAAGCATTTTATGCTATCTCCAGAGGCAGCAATGGGTAGGTAAAACACTACACTCATTTGATTCTAAGTCTCTCAGCACTTCAACTGAGTGTAGTCACAAAGTCGAGTTGATATAGACACATTCAGTTTGACACAGGAAGGATTTTCTTCAGAACCACTTCTGAGATCTTTCAAAGGGTAACTGGAGTTATTTTCCAATAAGAAATGGTTTGATATGATTTTGAAATTACTTGTATTTACATAGCAAGTAATATTTCTTCTTTGATATAGAAAAGTAATAGTAAAAATATGTACCTATGTAGATAGATGCATATTGGCAGGTTTACCTTGAGTTGACCATGGACATTTCCTTGATAGCAGAACTGGAATTCTAACATGTTCAAAATAAATTGGAGAAGTGAGCAACTACCCATATCTTTACAGCCACAAATCAGCACTTCTACAGGTGTTCATCCTCCCAAGTTCAAGGGATAAATAGTGATATTTCTGTCCAAGGAGCCATTTTTGCCTATATCTTGTATCTCATTCATTTTAGCCTTTTTCCTCCAGAGTGCCTGAGTTTTGTGTTCCTAGTTATTTTCTTGATCTTCACTGTTTTGCCTAGGCTTCCACTATTTATTCCTTCCTTTTCATTTCCAGATACACTCTGGTACCTCTGTTCTTTAAGAGACAGTCTCTGTCCTCATCTTCCTATTTACCTGCCTGCTCCTTCCCTCCTTCCTCACTTCTCAGACTATTCATCTTCCTCATCCTGCAGCTACCTGTGGGATCTGCTGCCCACTGTCCCCTCTCACACTACCCTCTCCTCCCACACTTCTTTCCACTCCAAAGGAGGACCCTTTCTGGATCTCATCTTGTCTTTTCACACATCTCTTTGCCCTATAACTCCATTGTCCATCTTCCTTTCATCTCCTACCCTAAATCCCATCGTGGTGTCTTCTCTACTGTCCCAAATTGTCCAACTTCTTTTTCTCTGTCCTCTGAATGTGAGTGGATGCCAGCGTGACCAGATCTCTACCCTTTGATCTAGATTTTGTAGGCTTTCTCTGAGACCTCCCAATGCATAGATTCCCAAAGGAATTGGCCAGGCTCTGCTCAGCCCTCACGGAGCTCCTGTTACCTTCCAAAGCCATCCTCTCTCCATGCAAGCTCTGTGTCTCCCCCATGCCCCTGCAGTGGACTATAATTTCCAATCACGAGCATTATTTTCTTCCAGGGCCAGAGGGAACTTCTTTAACTATGTAGATTTACTCGTAGTTTCCATGGTTTTTTTTTTTTTTTCTTCAGACTTTCAGATGTAGCTTTTCATTCTCCCTGACGTATTCCAGGTTTGCGTCAGTTGTTTCAATGGTCTTCTCTTTAATGTTCCAAACATTTCCTGCCACCAACCCATCTTATGAAGATGCCAGACTAGAGTTCCAGATTCCTTCCATTCCTCTCTCTGCTCCCAGTGCCAGCTGAGTGTATCCGCCAAAGCAGAGTGAAGAACACCCTTTATGATGCCCTGCAGCTGGAAAGGAGACATCCTGGTGTCTCGAGATGGCTCTTGTTTCTCTCTGTGCTGTAGCCCCCACTTCCGGTTTGTATTTGCTCCTGTTCACCATCTTTCCTCTGCTTACTCACTCCCCCCATTGTGTACTCTCAACTTCACCTCTACAAAGCTAATCATCTTCAAATGTGCCGGGTTGTTGGCATCTGTGTCTATGCTCACACAGTTGTTTTTGTCAGGAATGCATCCCTTTTGCTGGGTGAATTGCTTCTACTCATTTCCCAATGGACTATCTATGATCACTGTCTCTCACTGTCTCTCAGGGCTTTTCCTGTTCAACCTAAATCCCATTACCCTCCCCCAAGGAAGTGGAATATTTCTCTTTTGGCTCATACAACTTTAGACTTTTCTTTATCATAGCATGCGTAATTTATTAATTAGGTCTCTTTATCATAGCATGCATAATTAAGTATCTTTATCATGGCATGCATAATTTATTAATTAGGTCTGTATATATTCATGGATTATGAGCTACTTAAGATCTGAAAAATAGTTTCTTCTCCCCGTATCCCCAATGCCAGACCTGTATATTAGTAGATGCAATAATGACTGAATTTTAAAAACACACTTTCCTGCTGAAGAATCAGGATGAATCCCTATTCACTACCTTAGGCAGTGACCTCTCTACCATATTTACCATGACTTCCAACACACAGTTTCCTAGAAAATGCCTCAGTCTATTCCAACATTTTACTATTATGGGCTCCCCTGCTTGTCCAGAGCTGGTCTCCCCTCCCTCTCCCTCTGCAGTCCTCACTTCCTTGTAGTCTGTTACCATCAAATACAGGCTGCGCACTGCACAGCCACAGGCTCAAGCATGCCCCCCAGCTCTCTTTTGATATTTGATTTATGTCTTAGAATTTTGTTTGAGCCAGAAAAGGCGAAGGCCACCCTTACACTTCCTTTGATAAGTACCAATGCTGGACTCATGGCATACACGTAGCTGTGCTTCAGAAACGTGATGAGTTGTTTAGATATCTTATACCTCATTTCCAAGAATTTGAGACAATCAAACCCTGGGTTTTATGGCTGAACCCTTGTGTACTAATCATGGAGCTGCCAAAGCATGAGCAGGCAGTCTGGAAATGAGTAGAATTTGAGCAACAGAATGCTTTGGTTCCTAGTCTGATCCACTTGGTACTGTCCCTTCCACCAGATTTAAATAACACTACAAATCTTTTCTTGACTAGTTATTCTAGAATTTAAAAAAAAATCCTCAACATTAGTCACGGAGTTTGAGCCTTGTATTTCCCAGCATCCATGTCTGTACCATCTCAAGACAAGGAAGTGTTTCCCCTCTGCAAAACAGCCTATGTCTGGTTCTAGGACAAAAATGTTAGTGGCTTCTTCCACTAGGCTATTCTGCGAGATGCCTAGATACCTGTGTGTACCTAATTAGTATTAGTTCTTGTTAGCGTTTTTTCTTATTAGAATTCTTGGGTTCATAAAACTAGTGCCTATAGTATGGCTTTCATCCCTCTGTACAAGGCAACAAAATATATTCACTTTGTTTTTTTTTTTTTTTTTTTTGTCTTTTTGAGACAGGGTCTCACTATGCAGTTCAGGCTGGCCTTAAACTCACTTTGTAGCTCAGGCTGGTCTCGAACTCACAAAAATCCTCCTGCCTCAGCCTCCCGAGTGCTGGGATTACAGGCATGCACCACCATGCCCGGCTAATATATTCACTTTGAAAATGAAAAATACATCCATAAATGATTTAATTTGGTCTGAATGACATCAAGAACACACACAGGAAGCTGCCTGACCCACTGGTCTACACTGAGAATGATGTTGCCCCTGCCTCCCAGGGTGCACAGAGAAGAAAAGAAGAAGAGAAGAGCTCAGCGTGAAGGCTTGGCCTGGTTATAATGCTTTCTAGAATTAGCAATTTTCCTTGTATGCTGGTTAAACACCTACAAGTTAGATGAGAGGCTTCTGACAAGGATCTGATGGTTGGTGATATCGGAACCTTATAGCAGGCACCTCAGCCAAGGAGTCCCCTGCAACACAAGCAGCCCCAACACTGCCTTCTCAGCACTGCCTGGCAGTGACATGGGGATGCCAACCTCCCCCACCGCGGCAGTGTGCAGTAGCCACTGTGGCTCTGAGCATGCACACGAGGTAAAGGTGTATGGCAGAGCAAAGGGGTGGAGTAAGCTCATTGATCATCTCACATGAGTAGACCAGCAATCTGCCCATGCCTTGCATTTTTCTGCTCTCAGCCTTGGCAGAGTCACATCCCTTGCATGGGACAGTTAACTCTTTAGTGAGACAACAGAAGTTCACTGCACTTAGTGATGTGAAAACTAATCATATGAAGGAGCTACCAGGCAACATTTTTCACTGTATCTAAACACAGAGCTTAAAGCAGATGTGTCCATCTCTTTTGGCTCCAACATAGACATCTTGACACCCTGAGGAGCCTAGGATGCTGGCCATGGCTTTGTTTGTTATCTGTATAGAAAACTCAGGGAAAGTTTTTCTGTGCCTATTCCAACTCAAACAAAGCAAAATTGGTCTTCATTAAACAGGTTTTCACAGCTTGTGTCAAAGGCTTTGCTGAGGACCCACTGTGGCCCGCCGAGGCACCCACGCTCTACAAAGTGCTATGTTTGCACAATCTCACGGAGGGGAAGAATCCCTCATACCTCTAAACCACACCAGAACTGCATGCATGGACTTAATTTTGCATCATTTTACCTTGATTTTAAAAGCCTTTGGGGTAATTTCAATGAAAAATGAGCAAACCCATTCGGTGCTTGCTGCTGACCTAGAAATACACCTCTATCCCTCACTTGCATCAAAGCATTAGGAGTTGAAGTCTGATTGTACAGGGTAGGTAAGTGGCGTTTCCTTAACATGTCAAGGGTATTTTAAAGTATGATTTTACAACTTGACAAAGTCTGAGGAGAAAAAAGGGCTTAAAACTGAAGTGTTAGGAGCTGCTGCCAATTGAAAATGAATCACAAATGAAGATAAATCACCCCTCAGCATATAATGTGGAACAATGGGAAAATATTATCAGAATTGGAGAAATTTGATTTGCATGCAACTTTTGAAAAACATAGCTTTGCAAGCATAAATTGAAACAAGCAGACTGATTCATGTAACGAGGGAAAGTCTGTCTAAGATTCCAAGCTTGTATGTCAGGAGATGATTATTGGATTTGGAGAAAAAGAGAAAATCTTTTGTTTTTATCTCACTAGTTCTTTGCCATGAAGGATTCCAAAGAATCCTTATAAAACCCACTAAGTGCTAAGACCCTGTAGGACATAGCATGGTGATTAATAACAGCGCTTAGGCAGTGTTTTCTCATGCTTATTCCACGCACATCTTCTAACACCTAAAGTAAAGGTCTTGCAAGCGTTCTGGCTCCTGTTTGGAGGCAAGGACATCATGCAGGGCAGCTCATGTAGCTCCAGACCATGCAGCTCTCCAGTGACAAGGTCACAAGGCAGGCTGTGTGTATGCCAATCTCAACCACAATGGCTTTTTTTAATACCCCAAGGCCTCCCAGATAATCCTGGGATGAAAGAGAGCAAGTCCCTGTCATGGCTTCAAAATATACTTGAAGCAGTCAAGTGAGCATCGTCCCAGTACATGCAGTATGCTTTTGAGGAAAAAGCAATTTAACCCAAGTGAGAGTAGAGGAAACGGTGTTCCAAAAGACATTTTTCTCAAGGTTAGCATGGCCATCGTTTTATAATTGTATAAATCATAGTTATAACCTTCACCATTTTAAACTACATAATTTTGATGAATGTAGACATATTCAAACTGCTGTGCAAATGTTGCTACTGTTTCATTCTATAACATTTCTACCATTGCCCAAAAGAAGCCCTGGAACTGCTGAAGGCAATCCCTGTTCCCCACTGTCTACCTCTCAGATCTCCTAAACTGCTCATCCTCCTGTCCATATGGATTTGCCTTTTTGACATTGCATATAAATGAAGCAATGCAATATTTGTCTTATTTATTTATTTATTTGTATTTTAACTTGAAGAGTGAAAAATAGAAGCAAAAACAAAGAGAAAAAACTGACATAAACAGGGTAACATACAACAATTCATATGTTACAGATTTTCAAAATATGGATATATATATATATATAATGTACACACACATACACACACATATATAATTATATATATGTGTGTGTATATATATATATGTGTGTGTGTGTGTGTATATGTGTGTGTACATATATTTTTTTAAATAAAACAGTGCAACACAGTTCAGCAGTCCACAATAGAAGTAGGTTATCCATAGAAGTTGTTGACTTGAGCCATTCACAGCTCATTATATTAATATAACTTTACTTTATATACTTCCGTTTTTATACTTTTCTGCTGGATGGTTAAGACAGTGTTAAAGTGAGACCTATATAACAAGAAATGTAACTTTTATGTCAGATAAAGTCAGTCAGGTACCCTCAGGGTTTATCCTGTAACCCTGTACCACACTTTGTAGATCCCTTGTCAGTGTCAGCCTTGTGGATGAGTCACAGCCATCTCTTGACCAATTTGCTCTCTGTGGAAGCCTGAGAGAAAGTTTTCTCTTCATGTGACTCTTCTTAGACACACTATACATCATCGATCGCATTCCACTGTGGCCCCGTAATCTCCTTGATCAGAAAATTTGGGGCACAACTGAGTTATATGATGTTACATTACGAATTCTCCTATGTCCTGAGTCTTCAGTGATCTTGAAAGTCTAGGGCCAAAATGTTGACTGACCTTGCAGCCTTTCTTTTTCTCCAATTTTTGATCTGCAAACTTAGGTTGTTAACCCTCCATAAGAGAAGTTTATTATTATCCTGCAACATATGCAGTTCAGTTTACCCACACTATTAGTCTAAATATCAGACATAATATTTGTCTTTTGTATGTCTATCTTCATTCACTGAGCAAAATGTTTTTAAGGTCACCCATGCTATAGAATGTGGTGAATTTCTGCTCCTTTTTCATAGCTGAGTATATTTCCCTATATAGCCATTATTCTGCTTATCCATTTATCAGTTGCTCAATAACATTTTGAGGCCACTCTTATTCTAAGGAGCACAGCATGAGCCCCCATAAACCAAGAAGGTAAGATGTATCACTTCAAAGTGAATACCAAATGGTCACCTAGCAACAATAGCAGCAACAAGTAAAGCTTTCCCTTAGCTTCCTGGTGCCTTCAGGATACTATGGAAAATGCCTCACTGGCTGGTGCCCAGAGCCATTCGCCTGCAGCTCTGACCTTGGTCAGACTCTTGTCTGTGGAGGTCAAGCTGCAGTTCTTTCAATTTTCAAATTTGTCACCTTTCTTTCTTTCTTTCTTTCTTTCTTTCTTTCTTTCTTTCTTTCTTTCTTTCTTTCTTTCTTTCTTTCTTTTGTATTTTAGGGAATGGTCTACAGAGTGTTCAGGGTCTCACTACTAGGTCGTATTCATAGTGATCTGCCTGTTTACAGCCTCCCAAAAGCTGGGATTATATTCCATCTTTTCTACTGCAGTCTCTCACTCGCTCCATTTGGTGCCTGGAAGGTCCGCTGGTGGCTCCTTTTCACTGAATGATCTCGCTTGGATGTTGAATGCAAAGAGGGTGGGAGTTTCAGAAGCAGAGAGCTGGGTGGTGGTGTCCAGCGTCCAGGTGTGCAGGCCTGGGGGAGCATGAGGTGTGCCTCAGGTTCAGAGAGGATGGGTCCCTCTAGAGCTCTGTGGCGCCCCGCAGCGACAGCGCGGTGTGCAGGCTTCACATCTGCTGAATTAGATCTTAGATGGTGAAGAGATCCCTGCGAGATGGTAGGTTATTCCTCCATAACCTTGCGGGGATGGGGGAGGAGGATGTGGGGCTCTCTAGGCAGCCGCACGAAATGGACTGTCACATGTCACACCGTGAGATGGAACCTTCGGTGTCACAGTGTTTTGCCTACAGATTTCCTAACTGTAATTTCTTTCCTGAAACCAGCAATTTGATGTGCCCCAGTCAGCTCCTATTTTGAGGCGCAGTTTCTGTCTTTCTCTCAGACTGACAGTCCTGCTGAGGGTGGCTGAGAGCTGTGTTCCCTCAGCGGATGGAAGCAGCCCAGTGAAGTATCTAAAGGACACCCATGCTTTGGTCGTAACCTGTGACTTCAGTTAGCAGAGTTCTCTGCAGGACACGGCCCAGGCTTTGGG
This sequence comes from Ctenomys sociabilis, assembly GCA_004027165.1. NCBI lineage: Eukaryota > Metazoa > Chordata > Mammalia > Rodentia > Ctenomyidae > Ctenomys > Ctenomys sociabilis. Next base: position 3,981 of record PVKA01009454.1, on the reverse strand, counting down.
CTGAGGGTGCTGGTGGGGAGACGACGCTCTGCTGCTGCAGAGGGGACAAAGCTCGCCTGCTGCTGCACACTGCTCACACCCACAGGCAGCACTGGGATGCAGACAGAGTGAGCCAGGGCAGGGTCTGTGCTGGCTCAGAAAACAGAGCTGGGAGGATCCCGTGGGGTGTGGCCACCCCACAATGAGTGCAGCGTCCTGACTCAGAAGCCGCTCCTCCCAGAGGCTGGCTTGGGCGCCCTGTGCAGACGAGTCCCATCTGGCCATTAGGAGGTAATGAACCTTTGTTCAGAATTGTCAACATCTTTGTTTGTTTACTTATTTATTTGGTACAGGTTCTACCTACCCAGTTCAGACTCATAGTGATCCTCCTGTCTCAGCCTTCCCAGCACTGCGATTATAGGTGTTTGGTACCACACCCCATTTCAGGATGGCATGCAGTGCCAGGGATTGAACTCACTTAGACCACTGAGCTATCTCTCTAGCCCTAGAAATCTCAAAATTTTTAATCCCATCAAAAATCATTGCAAGCTTTGGGATTCAGATTCTGGAGCATTTTTGATTTTGAATTGTTGGTTTATGAATATATAAACAGTAAATTCTATGCAAACTTGTTTTAAATGTTTGAGAGAGAGAGAGAGAGAGAGAGAGAGAGAGAGAGAGAAAGAAAGAGCCTCCCAAATCTTAAACACTTCAGGTACTAAGCATTTCAGATAAGGTGTATTCAATCTGTGATTCATGAACGAAGTGAGCAGTTAACTTCACTCCTGAACTCAAAGCGTTCAGAGCATAGTGTTGGGATTTGTGATCAAAATTTGTGAACATGTGCTATGTCCTTACTTAGATCCAATAGTAAAGGCATTTGATGTAATTCATCCTTTTAAAATATTCTCTCTTTTTTCTCATTGAGGAGGTAAAGAACTAAATAAGTACCATATGGCTCAGTTTCTGAGAAGAACATGTTATGCCCACAGCTATTATTTCACAAAGGTGATTTTTCCCTCCTGGGAACAACATTCCCCAGCATTCGCGTATTCTTGAGTATTTAAGAAAGGTCATGGCTAGGAATCTGCAGCTGAGCCCACAGACCAGCCACAGGAGTGCTGCGGGCTGTCACGGCCGCTTTGCCCCAGCAAGCTCTCATCCTCCATCCTCGTTTGCCTTCCCGATGACTCTGCGCTACAGCTTCATTTACTGCACGCCGGCTGTCGCTTCACAGGTTTGCAGAAACCGCGAGGGTATTTGTCCCTCGTGCAATTTTATTTTTGTAGCTTTTGTGTCCTACCTGTATTTAGAAAACACTTGAAATATGTGTAAATGTAATGCTATTTGAATTCATTCAGCATTGAATGATAATTTTTAACGCTGATGGAACTAGAAGTGGTTCTGCCTTGTTTTCTGCTTTAAAAAATTGTTCCCACAGTTTTGCTTCTTAATTTTTGTTTATTCAGCTCCCAAAGTGCCCACTTAGTGTAATCAAACTCCTAGAACCTGAGGCTTCACTCTTCTAGTTACTGGAACTTCCCCTCTTTTATCTCTTTGCATATGAATAATTCATTTATCTACATAACCTCAGAAGAAAACCTCCCTTATTAAAAAAACAAAACAAAACAAAAAGCCCCAGCCAGGGTTAGTTTAGAGGAGAATGTGTGCTGGTGAATCTCGGGTTTGCTCTCAGGAACAACCTAAGATTAATTGATTGATGGTTCTTTCCAATTTTTATTTTTATTGGTGCATGTTTACGTACATAATGATTACATTCTCGTGGGGCAGTCGGTGCATGTATGGAGCACATCTTCACTCTTTTTGAGCCTCTTCTCCCGTGCCTCACCTCTCCACTCATGCTGTGGTCCTCTTCCCTTTTGAAAAAGACCTGTCTCCCCATTTCATAGGTTCTGCCTTTTTTTATATATATATTTTGGGGTCTCTTTATGGCTGAGTAGTATTCCAGTACTGTATAAATACATTTTCTTTTCCTGTCCATCTGCTAATAGACGTATAGACTACTTCCAGGATTTAGCTATTATGAGTTGTGTTCCTACAAACTAACACTAGAAATTCCATTTGATGCAGCTGTTTACCCTGTAAGACAAATCTAAGATGTGGACGAAGGAGAAAAAAGTTCTGTTTCTTGTGACCTTAAGCAAGCACGTAACTACAGATTTACTTTATGGGTTCTTTCTTTTATGTATTTGGCAGAGAGTCTCACTACACAGCTCAGACTCTTAGTGATCCTCATATTTTCAGCCTCTCCAGCGCTGGGATTACAGGCGTGCACCACCATGCCTAGTCTGCAGCATGTGATGTTGTGGATTGAACCCCAGTCCCTGCATTTGCCTAGATAGGCACTTAGTCTGCTGAGCTATCTCACTGGCCCACCTTATGAGCTCTTGCCTGGAAGAACTATTTTCTTTTCTTTTTAAATTTTATTTTATTTAATTTTGTAGAGTAAAAACAAAGGCAAAACTAAATAGCAGAAAAAAGACAAACAGTTTAACATATAACAATACATATTCTACAAATTTTCAAAGCAAAAATAGAAAATTAACAATTGTTGTTATATTACCTATTTTTAAGGTCAAATGTGTTGTTGCTCAGATACACATACATAGTTATGAAAGATTGTACAAATAATGGAATACTAAGCTCACTTTCAATAAATCTTTTTTTTGTGTCTTTTTTTTTATTTTGGTGGAACCAGGGATTGAATTCCGGCCCTTGTGTTTGCCAGTGGAAGAAGTATTGACATAGATATTTAAGCATAAATTGTACAATTTCCTTTTCTAGATATTAAATTCCACATTCTTACATTAATCTCTAGAATATTTTGCATGTTTTGGGACTTACGAGATTTTCTAAATTTTATCATGTATCTTCAAGGTACATACATGTTATAGGATACAGAGTAAAAGGTCCTATATGTACGTGTAACTTAGGTTCTCAGGATTTACCTTGGCATGCATTGATAGCAACAGTTTTGAGGGATCTCACTTTAAAACAATGCATGCACTCATAACAAGGAATAAAAGTTGAAGTGTTACAGATAAAACTTAATATTTTAAGGGCCAGGGAGATAGCTCAGTAGAGTAAGTCCTTGCCTGGCAAGTGCAAGGTCCTGAGTTCAATCTCTGGTACCACCAAAAAAAAAAAAACCTTAGTATTTTAAAGTCATATTCTGAGTAATTTGTTAGTGCCACTAGCAATTATCTTCACTTTGTCTTTTCTGCATGGCCACAGGAACATTACTCTCATCCATTATTTCCTCATTCACTTCTAAATTCGTGAGTCCAGTATAGTTTGGGGCACAGTGAAAGCATCCTATGGCATGCCTGGATCTTTCTGTCATCTCAAACTGTCCAAAAGATGTCACATCTCCTCACTAGAGGGTATGTGGACTACAGCTCTTTCGAATGGTGGCCTCTGATGACATGTGGGATTACATGAAGAGAGCCACTGGGAACATTTTGGTACATGCCTGCTATTTTCAGTTAATTGCCACCTGTAGCCTAAATATTATTTGGAGTGGTGGAGCAAAAATCATGAAGGTCACATTACACTCTAAAGTGAAGCTAAGTAGAAAAAGAAGAGGAGGACAAAGATGCATAAGAAATTGTAGATAAGGGATGTTTTGAAAGCAGAACTTGGCTGATATGTTGCTAGTGAAGTCATATGCAATTTAGCTCAGAATAACCCAGTGTGGGGTGGGGGAGGTGCTGGGCATAGCTGCGATGAGGTTGGCCTGGGACTGATGATGGCAGCTGGACCCGGATGATGCATCTGTGGGGAGTCATTATGGTATGCGGGGTGCTGGGATAGTGCAGCCCTCTTATTTTTTGTATATTTGAAATTGTCTAAAAAAAAATAATTAAAACTTTAAAGTGCAAGGTTAGCAAACAAGAATTCCCAATAAATTTGAACAATGATGGGAAATGTGTTAATAAAGGCAGAGGCATGTGGGAGAAGGCAGTAGGAGGGATGGGCCAT
>PVKA01009453.1:50730-68559 GCA_004027165.1 Ctenomys sociabilis | reverse complement strand
AAAAAAAAAAAAAAAAAAAAAAAAAAAAAAAAAAAAAAGAATGAGGATGTGCTATGTACGTGTACCAGTTCCTCATGATTTATGCAAGCAAGTATTGCAAGTGTAGTAATAAAAGCTATTGAAAAATAAGGTACAGTGCAATCATGTGTTTTACATAAAGAATACAATTTTTTAATATTAGCAAAATCAGTGTGATGCATTATAATTATAAACTTAGGACTGGTCTCATCAGCTCCAGAGAGGTAGAAAAGGGAGCTAGGAAAATTTACTATTTATTCTTTTGTTGGGGGTACTGGGAATAGAACTCAGGACCTTGTGTTTGCTAGGCAGGCACTTGTGCCACCTGACTCTATTACTCATTGTTGAGAAAAAAAAATCAGAAAACTAGCAGTAAAAGTACTTTGCCAAAACTGGCTTCCAGCCTGTGGTAATCCTCCTGCTCCAGTCTTCCAAGTATTGGGATTATAGGCTATAGGGGTGGGACACCGTGCCCAGCTAAAATGTATAGTCTTATCACTTCTACTCACTGTTATAGTAGAGGCTCTAGGTAGCCCAATAATGAGAAAAAGGAAAAGACATTAAACTGATGTTAAGTAAGAGAAATTGTCTTTGTTTCACGGATGACTCATAACATCATCATTCCTGTAGTAAATCTGAAGAATTGTCTCCCCCACCCAAGAAAACCCAAACTACCAGAATAAGTGTACTAAATAAGTGTACTAATGTTGCAGGATGTTAAGACCAATATAAAAAAGTTCATTTTATTTTTAAATATTATCAATGAATGAAAGTTGAAATAAAGGTAATAGTACCTACCGCACATAAAAATATAAAAGTGATAGATTTGAAAATTTGAAAAATAAGTAAAAGGTTTATTAAGTGAAAATTGCAAATCATTTCTGAGAAAAATTGAGAAAGTGTCTTGATTTCATTACTCAGAGAATTTATTATTAGAATGATGGTTCTCTTCAATTTGTTTGTAGATTCAAAATAATTTAAATTAGAATCCCATTATTAGACATTAAGAAGTGTGAATCAAAGCTATAATGTGATACCATTATGTACTCATTCTAAAATTAAAAAAAAAATTTGTCACAGCAGATGATGTCAAGGATATGGAACGACTGGAATTTTTTCATTCTGGGCAGGATGGGGGATAGTATAATCTTTACCTGCTTGGCAGTTGCTAGAAGGTTCGTTGTACATGCATCATACAGTCCAGTCATTCCATGCCCATAGGCATGTGGATGTTTAAGAAGTGTATACAAATGCTCATGGCTGCTTTGAAAGAGGCGAGCATGGGCACCAACCCAAATGCTGAAGCACTGAGTGGATAAGACAGCTGTGATGTATCTGTACCATAGAGGGAGTTCTTAACAGGACATGTGATGAAAATACACTCAATGTTAAAACTTTTTTTTAAGTGTATGACAATAAAAGACGCCTTGCCATCAGGCCCGCTGGCAGTCCTCCCTGCTGTAACCGTACTATGTATATGGTGATTGGATCTTTAATACTCACGATGGGTGGAAGGACTCTATCCCACCACTCGTGCACACACATAGCAAGTAATGCATGAATACATTTCAATCAAATTCTAAGGGATGCAAACAAATGCTTTATAACCCACAGCAGATCAGTGCTTGCTTGTGGTTGGTGGGGACAAAAAAGGGAGCAATTGAGGGGCGACTAAGGAGTAAAAGGAAATGATAGGTAATGTATATGTTCAATATCTTGATTGTGATGATGGGTTCGTGGGTTTTCCATATGTCCAAATTCACCACTATGAGCACATTCATTATATACAGTAATTTGTATGATAGCTACTAACTCCGATGATGCTTTTTTTTTTTTTTTTTTGAGACAAGGTATTACTATTTAGTGCAGGCTGGCCTTGAACTCACTATGTAGCCCAGCCTGACTTGCAGCTGACTTTGCAATGATTCTTCTGCCTCAGTCTTCTAAATGCTGAATAATGCCGCTTTTTAAAGAGGAGAATATTCTGGGTTGAAAAAAATGCTAAAAGGTCTGAAACAAACCTTCATTTAAAAAAATACATCAAAACCGTGTACTTTCAACATTTTCTATAACAATGCCTAAAAGTATGAAGATACATTTCTGTTTAGGAATTTGACTTTATGCTAATATTATACACCCAGAGCATTGATATGCTATTTAAAAAATGACATAAACTAGAGGTGAAAACCAAGGACCTGCATTCAAGGCAAGCTGATTCAAAATCTAATTTTGGCCTTTAGTTGAGATAAATGTCTTTTTCTTTTTGACAACAGTAGTGACTTATGAACAGAGCCAGGTTCAAGGCATGAATTTAAACTTCTCAAGCGAAGACCTGGCTAAGTTATTTCACACTATAAAACCAACCACATAAGTTTAAGATCAGCCAAAAGGAAACATAAAGCTTACATCCAGTAAAATCCCAGAAGACAGGTAGTTCATTATAAGATTATTCCTTAACATGTACTTATTTCAACTTGACCCTAATGTGGTTTTAAAAATAGTGCTTATAAATGGATTTTCAACCAATTTCATTTTAATCAGTTCCTTTAGGCATCTTTCTTTTAATTTTATAGCTTTGGATGCCAGTAAAATCATGATCTCTAGCATATTTAGTTCTCAGTTTTATATTATCAATCTTACGTTATCCATTGATGGTTTAGACTTACTTCGGCATTCATATTTTACTGATGTCATCAATTTTGGTAATTAGCATTCTCTGGGCTTGCAAGGCCACTTCATCCCTTAGCTCTTTTTTTTTCCGTTGATTTATAGCCTTATTCCTGTGTGTGTGTGTGTGTGTGTGTGTGTGTGTGTGTGTGTGAATGTATTCTCTTTTCCCCTTGGAAAATTAGAGATGATAAACATCACACAGTATGCTGCTCTCTTCTTGTCAACAGCATAAGAAAAATATTTAGTGGGTAAAAGCTAAGAAGATTAATTAAACATGAGATCAGTGTTCTTTTGCCACATGGCTAGACTCACACTCCTATTGTGTGCTGCGTTTGTGATAGGTTTTTATTTTAAGAAATAAGATGATTTCCCCAAGAAATCATACTTTATTTATATTAATCAGCAAGTATTCTGTTTTCTGTATTTTTCTGCCCTGCACCTGGAGATGAAGATCCCATCCCTAAGACAGTTTCCTAAGTGACAAGCTAATTACTCTGCAGTGCTTTTGAGCATCAAAGTGTCAAAAGTCAGAAATATAGGCAGTGGTTTACGGTCAGTAATGAGGAAGGATATGGCAAAAGGTGTTCAGTGGAATATGTATGTGTTTGTTAGTTTTACAAGAAGAAATTCCTTAACACAGTATTTGTGTTGGAGGAGGCTATTTGGGGAGACTAGCCAGTACTCTTGTGTTGTAATAGCTGAAAAAGGACTGAAAGAAATTATTCCTTTTCTGAGATGATCTTGTGACCGAGAAAATCTTCTCTGCAGCCTGGAGGGTCTGATGCAGACACCAAAAATGGTAGGGGTGGTTAGAAATTTGCTGTGTTGTTCAGACTATGGTATTGTTCTAGTACATCAAAGTCATTAATCCATTTTTTAAATAATCATCTGTATTTTTTTTGACTTTTGTTCATACACGTTTATAGTACCTAATGATTTCATTCACTGTAAGGGATTGGTACATGTATAGAACACATTTTGATTACCTTCTTCTTTCCCCTTACTTGGTCCTTCCTTTTTAAAATGATATTTTACAACAGGGTCTATGGGGTCTACAGGGTCTCACTGTGTAGATTGGACTTGTAGTGATATTACTGTGTTCAGCCTCCCAAGAGCTGGGATTACAAGTGCACACCACCATGATCAGTCTCAATTGATCTCTCATTGTGCCCTGGGGGTGGGGTTGGCACAGCTTGTGCTGCCGGGGATTGAACTCCAGCCACTGCATCTGCCTAAGCAGGCACTTTAATCCACTGAACTATTTGGCTGGCCTTTCCCTTTTATTTTTGTAGCATCAGATTTTTAAATTCATTTTATAGGATTTTATATATTAAATTATCATATATGCAGACTGAAAACCAGACTAAAAGGTCAAAAAACGTATGAAACATATTAAGACAATTGTACTGCCAAGGTACGCTGTTAGTGACCTTGCCTGCACTAGAGTGCAATACATAGCACATGTGTATGTATACATATTCACACAAGGGAACTCATGTAATCCAGGCGTGGTGGGGCACACGTGTAATCCCAGCACTAGAGAGGCAGAAATCAGGAGGGTCACTATGAGTCCAAGCTGCATAGTGAGACCCTGCCAAAAAAAGAAAACCTTAAAAGAGAGAGAGAGAGAGATAACTCATATATTTATTGCATGCCTGAGTTATTTCACTTAACATTGTGATCTCAAGTTGCATCCATCTTTCTACAAATGACTCAGGTTTACTCCTTTGAGGCACAGCAGCACTTCTTTGTGTATAAATGCTGTGTTTTCTTTATCCATTCACCTGCTGATAAGCATATAAACTACGAGGTACGTGTTATGCATTATGGTGCTATAAACATAGTTGTGTGCACATCACTGTGGTCTTTGACTCTTTTGTGAAGATACCTAGAAGAGGAATAGTGACTCAAGTGGAATTTCTGTTTTTAGTTTTCTGAGGAATCTCCCTAACAATTTCCATAGTGGCTGTGGCAGTTTCCAGCCCCACCAACAGTGGAGAAGGCTTTCTTTCTCCCAACAACCTCACCAGCATTTGTTATTAGTTGGCTTCTTGGTGAGGGCTGTTGTTTCTGGAGTGACACGGCATCTAAGTGATGTCTTTGGTCAGTTCAAGGTCAGTAAGACCTTTTCTTTTCTTTTTTTTTTTTTTTTTTTGCGGAACTGGGGATTGAACTCAGGCCCTTGTGCTTGCCAGGGAAGCACTTATTCCATTGAGCCATCTCTGCAGCCCCTCAGTGATGTCTTAATTTGTATTTCTCAACTGGCTGGCGATGTTAAGCACTTTTCATGCATTTATAATTTTTATTTCTGCATCTGAGAAGTATCTATTTCAAATCCTCATTTTTTAAATTGGTTCTCTAAATTGTAGAAATGCAATTTTTTGAATTCTTTATATATTCTAGATGTTAATACTTTGAGAAGTAGCTGTTAAGAATTTTTTTCTATTCTGTGGGTTGTCTCTTCACTGTTAGTGGTTTTATTATTTGTGCAGAAGCTTTTTAATTTATGATCCCATCTGTTACTTGTTGGAATTTCTGTGTGTTTGGGGATTTGTTCAGAAACTGTGCCTATTCATATGTCTTCAAGAGTTTTACCTCTTTATTCTTCCAGAGGACCGTCTGTTCTAATGTTTAGATCTTTAATCCATTTTGATTTTAGTTTAGTGAATGGTGAGAGGTATGGAGTTCAAACCTCACTGTGTGAACATCCAATTTCTCCAGCATTATTTGCTAAAGAGACTATCTTTCTTCCAGCAAAGGCATTTAGGTCTTTTGCCAAAATAACATAGCTGAGTGTGTCTGGAGTTGTTTTGTTTCTGTGTTGTCTGCTGTTTCTCACTAACCCACAAGTCTTTTCCACAATTAACATGCTGTTTCTTTTTAAATCACTGTAGCTTTGCAATGTACCTTGAAGTCTATGATCACGCTGCCCCCTTGGTCTGTCCTTGTTGCTCAGAATCACTTTGGCTGTTCTTAGTCTTCTCTGGTTCCAAAATGAATTGTAGGATTTCCTTTGTCCACTTCTGTAAGAAACTGTAATGATCAATTTTTATTTGTATTGAATTAAATTTATACATTAATTTTTGAAATATGGTCATTTTCACTATATTGGCTCTCCTTATCCACTCACAAGAGATATCTTTCAATTTTCTGATATCTTCTTCATCTCCATTTTCAAGTCTGATAGATTTCACTGTAGAAGTTTTCCACTTCCTTGGTTAGATTAATTCCTAAGTATTTCATTTTTACTGATGATATTTGTTAAGAGTGTCATTTTCCAAATTTCCCTCTCAGTAAAATTGCTACTGATGTACTGATGTAGAAATACTATTGATTTTTCAGTATTAACTTTGTATCCTGTTATACTGACAGATCAGCACCAGCAAAATAGTGCAATTACAAGAAGTTAACACTTCTCAGTCATAACTTTCAAAGTGAATGACCTCTATTCGATCAGAAGACACAAACTTGTAATTGATCAAGAAAGAAAAACCGACAATGTGAAGTACACAAGAAACACATCTACTTAAAAAAAATACAGAATAAAATCAAAGGATGGGGAACAATATTTCATGCAGCGGGAACCTGGAAAAGAGCAGGAGTTGCTACCCCAATTTCAAACAAAGTTGATTTTGATCTAAGATAGCTCAGAAGAGACAAAGAAGGTCATTGCATATTAGTTAAAGGAATATTTCAAGAGTTAACAGTTATAAAAATATACACACTAAATACAGGTACACAAAACCTAAGGAAACAAACACTAATGGGCACAAAAAATCAGATAAACACAAATTCAGTAGTAACATTCAGTAGTGCCTCAGTATGTTAAGGTCACAAATGGACAGATCAACTAGACAAAAAATCAACAAAGAAGTATCAGAGCCAAACCAAACTTTTCAATTAATGGATTTAATATATATGTACAGTATTCCATACAATAACAATAGATATTGATTCTTTTCAGCAATACACAAACTTCTACAAAATAGACTGCCTAGTATCCAATAAACATGCTTAGGAAAATGCAAAAAAAATTTATCCAGTGCATGTTACCAGATTGTAGTGCAATGAGGCCAAAGACCAAAAACACCACAAAAACAGCAAACACATAGAAGCTGAACAATGTTGTCTTGAATTATCAACAAGTCATATATAAAATTAAAGAAGAAATTATATAGTTTCTATAATCCAATGATAATACCTGTAAGACATACTTGAACCTATGGAATGGAATGAAAGCAGTGCTAGGAGTGAAGTTCATAGCAGTGAATCACCACATCAGGAAAACACAACAAACTCACCCCATGATCTCATGATACACCTCGAGGTCCCAGAAAAACAAGAGTAATACAAATGCAAAGCTAATATTGCCAAGGAATTACAAAAATCAGAGAAGAAATTAATAAAATTGAGACTTAAAAAATGCAAAAAATCACTGAGTTGAAGAGTTGGTTCTTGGAAAGATTAAATAAAATAGACAAATTCCTAGTTAATCTGATTAAGGCTAGGAAAGAAAAGACCCAAATGCACGCACTTAGTTATGAGAAGGTGAAATCGCCATGCATGGATTCTGCTGAAATCCAGAAGATAATCAGTAACTCCTTTGAGAACATATACTTTACTAAAATGGAAAACTGTTGTTTAAAACATTTTATTCATTTTACTGAGAAAATAAAATAGCAATGAAACAGTTTCAAAACAGGTTAGTAGGACAGTTGTAGTAATTAATACATTGCATGTCTTCATAGTAGTCATTCAGAGGACAAGATGTACACATGAAATCTTGTCTAAACACTATAATGTTAGTACAAACTTTTCTTCCCCTTAACTAAGAGAAAGTTTATGTGTGTGTGTATATGGATATCTTGTATGTATATATTTCAATACAAAATGGTCTTTTATATCATTTTTTTTGTCAGAGATGGATGTTCCATTGCTGTTAGAGAAGCTATATTTGGAGAAGTCTTTAGAGGGTCTTTTCAAAATTAATGCCAATCTAAATATTCTAGGTACTTGTATTCAGCAAAATAACCCCGTATATTCCAATAGTCCCTAATAGTAGTAAGTTACCAGTGCAAATGGCAATTGTCCAAAGTTGTTGACTTGAGCCTTTTACAGCTCAGCATGTTAATACAGCTCTACTTTTAATGCCTCGTGAACACACTTTTCTGCTGGATGGTTAAGGCCAAGTTAAAGCAAGACTTATATGACTAAAAATGCAGCTTTTGTTATCTGACAAAATCAGTCAAATCCCTTCAGGATTTACCCTGGAACCAGATAGAGCACCTTGTGAGTCTTCTGTCAGTGACAGTACAGGCTCTCTTGTTGGTCTCCAAACTAAAATGGAAAATTCTGAAGAAATGAATAAATTCCTAGATATATTTGAGCTGCCAAAATTACTGGATAAGCCAGTAACAGTTAGTGAAACTGATGAAACAATAAAATAAAGTAAACCTACTAAGAAAAACTCAGGTCCCAACAGATTTATTGCTGGATTCTGTAAGAACTTTAGAGATAATTTAACACTGATACTCATCAAATTCTCTAATACAATTAAAAGTTTTCTTTTTTTTCCCAAATTTGTGGGTTTTCTTTTCGCTTTGTTGGTAATTTCTTTTGACATGCAAAAACTTTTCAATAAGAGGAGGTCCCGGTTGTTAATTCTTTCAAGTATTACCCATGTGATTTGATTTTTGTCCATGAACTCTTTGCCTACCCCTATGTCTTGAAGATTTTCTCCTACTTTCTCTTCCAGGAGATTTAGAAAGGAAGCGTTACTCTCAAAGACATTCCTGAAAGCAAACACTACCCTGCTTCCAAAACCAGAAAGGAAACCAACTAAAAAGAGAACTACTGGCCAATATTTTAATGAACACAGATGCAAAAATCCTTAATGAGATACTGGCAAAAATAATGTAACAAAACACCAAAAAGATCATATATAAGGACCAAGTAGTATTTATTCTGGGAATACAGGATGGTTAAACATATGCATATCAATAAATGGACTGCGCCACTTGAACGAGTAAGGAAAAATACATAATCATTTTAATAAATGCAGAGAAAAGTTTTGTCAAAGTTCAACATCTTTTCTTATAAAGGCACTGAATAAAATAGGAAGACAGGATATTTATCTCAAGCCATTTATAACACATCAATGTCCAACGTCATACTGAATGCAATATAACTGACAGCTTTCCCTATAAAATTAGGAACAAGACAAGGATGTCTGCTGTCACCACTTCTGCTTAATGTAGTTCTCAAAATGTTACCTAGAGCAATAAGACAAGGTGAAAACTAGAACTGACACGGATAGGTAAGGAAAAAGTTAAATTATCATTATTTGATGATGACACAATTCTTTACATAGAAGATCCCAAAAATTCTACTAAAAGACCCCTAATAGATGAATGGCCAATGCTAAAAAAATAATACTTGTTCCTGTGTACAAATAGCAACCTTACTGAGAGTGAAATTAGGAAAACAATACCTTTAACAATAGTATGAAAAAATAAAATAGCTAGGAATTAGCTTAATCAAAGAAGTGAAAGACCTCCACAATGAACACTGCAGTACTCTATAAAAGGAAATTAAAGAGACTCCTAGAAATAATGCCAAACTCACCGATTTATATTAGGACATGGAAACAAAGATTATTTTTCCTTGCATCATTTAAAAAATTTAACTAAGCTCATTCATATAATTCAGATATATACAATGATCACATTCATCATGCAAATTTTGTATCTGTACATAACAGACCTTGATTTGTTGAGTTTTCCTCTGCTTTAATCCCTCTTTCTGTTCCCCTTTACAAAACTTTGTTTCCGTTTTACCCTTCTTTTGTCATTTTCTCTTCTCCTTTCCTTTGCTCCTTCCACTTCCTGGTTTCTCTTTCTTTTGAACAACTTTTTACACATTTCACCATATCTCTTGTGCAATTTGATTCATACTTATCATGTCAGTTTCTCACACCAGGAAGGCAATGCAATATTTACACTTTATTCTTACAGTTTATTTCACTCAAGAGGACGGTCTCTAGGTCCATTCATTTAGCAATATAATCTCTCAAGTTCATCCTTCCTTGTGGAAGTGTAGTACTCCAGTATCACATCTTTTTGTCCACTCATTGGTTGATAAGCATTTGGGTTGCTTCTAAGACTTAGCTATGCAAATTGTGTTGCTGAACATAGGTTCATATATGTTGCTCTAGTATGATGTATTTAATATTTTTGGGAAAATTCCCAGAAGGGGAATAGATAGATCAAACGAGACATTTTGTTCCAGAGTTTTAAGGAACTTCCATATAGATTTCCATAGTCCCAGGAATACAGAGATGGTTCAATGTATGCAAATGAATAAGTGTAATACACCTTATCAAGAAAACTAAAGACAAAAATCACAAGGCCATCTCAATAGATGCAAAAATAGCTTTTGTAACAGAGGATATTTATCTCAGTCTGATAAAAGCCATTTATGACAGGCAGCATCCTACTACATGGACAAAGCTGGAAGCTTTCAGTGTACAATCAGGGGGGCCAGGGAAACAGGCCCAGGGAGATAGCTCAGTAGAATAAGTGCTTGCCTGGCAAGCACAAAGCTTTGAGTTCAATCCCTGATACAAAATGAAAAGAAAAGAAAAGATACAACTTAAAAAAAAATCAGGAAAAAGTCAAGGGTATCTATTATCAACAGTCTTATTTAATATAGTTCTAGAAATGTTAGCCAGAGTAATTAGCCAAGAGAGAGAAATAAAAGGAATAAGAATAGAAAAGGAAGAATATAATTACATTATTTGCAGATGATGTACTCTATCTAGAAGACCCTGAGAGCACCACCAAAAGGCTTACAGATTTAATAACCAAATTCAATTATGCAGCTGGATACAAAGTCAGCACTCAAAAATCAATAGCATCTCTGTAAACAAATAACAAACTCATAGAGGAAGAACTCATGAGAACAAAATCTTTTACAGTAGCATCAAAAAGCTGAAACACTTAAGAACTGATCTAACAAAGGAAGCAAAAATTCTCTACTTTTAAAACTATAGTACCCTGATAAAAGAGATTGAAAGGACATCAGAAAATGGAAATAAATTCCCGGCTTTTGGGTAGGAAAGTCGATGTAGTGAAAATAGCTATACACCAAAATTGTTGTATAGATTTAATGCAATCGCAATCAAAATACCTTTAACATACCTCACAGAATTACAGCAAAAAGCACTACAGTTCATTTTGAACCAGAAGGGACCTAAAATAGCAAAAGCAATTCTGGGTGACAAACGCAAGACAGAGTACATCATAGTCCCTGACTTGAAGTTATACTACAGAGCCACTGTGATTAAAAACAGCATGGAATTGGCAAAACAAAACAAAACAAAACAGAATAAAACAAAAGACCAGAGAATCAATGGTACAGATTAGAAGACTCAGAATCAACTTCAAACATACTTATCATCCTTATCTCTGACAAAGGGACCAAACTTATTCACTGGAATAAAGATAGTCTCTTTACTAACAGATGTTGGAAAAACAGGCTTTCTACATACCGAATGCTAAAACTAGACCTATCATCTCACATTAAATTAAAATAAAAATGGATCAAATGTTTAATTATTAAAATAGAAATTCTAAATCTGCTGAGAGACTAGGTAGAACTCTTGAAGACATAGGTGTAAGGAAAGAATTTATTAACAAAACCCCAGGCACATGGGAAATCTTACAAAGAATCAACAACTGAGATCTTACCTTATTAAAGTTTTGAGGGCCAGCCAGATAGCTCAGTGGGCTAACGTACCTGCTTAGGCAGGCCCAATGCCTGGGGTTTAATCCCCTATGTGCCATGCCAGCCCCTCCTCCAGAGCACTCTGAGACAGCAAATGAGACTGGGCATGGTGGCACCTGCCTTTGATCCCAGCACTTGGAAGGCTGTAAACAGGAGGATCACTACAAGTCCTATTTGTATAGTGAGACCCTGTAGATTCTGTACTAATTACATTAAAAAAGTTTTACATAGCAAAGTAAATCCGCAGAATAAAGAGACACTACATAGAATATTTTGCCAGCACCTAAAAGGACTATTGTCTGGAGTCTATAAAAAAGTGAAAAATATCAGAACCCCCATACAAAGACCTAATTATTGAATGGGCATCTGATATACATATGTACTTCCAAGATGAAGAAATTTTAATGGTGAATAAATATAGGAAAGATTATTCAACATCACTGGTCATTCAAGAGAATGAAAATTAAAAGAAATGCTTTTCTTAAAGAAATCAACCAATTACAAACATTGGAGGGCTTTTGGGGATAAAGGGACCTTTTGGTACAGGGTCTCACTATGCATGCAGCCCACATTCATAGCGATCTGCCTGCTTTTTGCCTCCCATGTGCTGGGATTACAGGCGTGCGCCACCGCGCCCGGATTGCATCGCCGGCTCAGC
Organism: Ctenomys sociabilis; assembly: GCA_004027165.1. NCBI lineage: Eukaryota > Metazoa > Chordata > Mammalia > Rodentia > Ctenomyidae > Ctenomys > Ctenomys sociabilis. Next base: position 56,429 of record PVKA01009453.1, on the reverse strand, counting down.
GCACCCGAAGGCGGGGCCAGCGCGGCTGGGGGAACCAAAGATCGAACACTGGTAAAGGGATCTTTGGAAGTTATGCTACCAACAGAGTCAGTATCAGTGTTGGTAAGAGTGCAGACTTGTGCAATCACTGTGGAAATCAATACGGAAATTCCTCAAAAACTTAAACTAGAGTTTCTATTTGACCCAACTATTCTTCTTAGTATCTTTAAGAAAGAATTAAAAACACCATTCCATAGTGATATATGCACACCCATGTTTATAGCAACACAATTTGTGATAGCTAAAGATTGGAAACAGCCCAAATGCTCATCAACAAATAAACACACAAAGAAAATGCGCTTTCCTTAAAAAAAGATAGTGGTATACTACTCAGTCATAAAGAAGGATGAAGTTGAGATATTTCTCAAGTAAATGGGTGACAGCCTAAACCACGCTCTTAAGTGAAATAAAAGACACACATGGGTAATTATCACATTCTTTGGTGTATGAAACCAAACATGTAAATAGAGACCAAAATGTATAATAGATATGCAATTGGAAGAAAATGTTCAAATGGGAAGGGATACTGGGGAGGTGGGAGATGGAAAGGAAGGAAGAGAAAAGAAAGGAAAAAAAGGGAACAATGTAAATAAGGTAGAAAAGAGGATGGCAATGGGTAGAAGGTAGAGTCAAGGTCACGTATAGGCACAACTTCCCTGTGGTGGACGTGATCATTATTTATAATATGTGCCAATAAAATTGAACTAAAAAAGAAAACAAATTGCTTAGTATATGCAGTAGTGTATATATCTTTCTTGTAAATTATTTGAAAAGTGACATCAAAGGTCTGATTTCAGCAAGAAAGCCAAGAGAGGGTATCAATAAACTCCATGTTCTTACCTGCGGAACATGGCTCTGACAACTTTGTGAGCCGGCTCTTCCTTTCCTTCTTCTCCTTCATTTTCTATTAAGTGAAAGTCTGAAGAAGATGTAGAAATTATATACTTCCCAGAATGGGTAGTACAATTTTTGAATATAGAAATGTTCTACATTTTAACAGTTTATATTATTTAGCACTGATCAATTTTATATTTTAGAATAGAAATCTATTGTAATATATCTTACTTATATTTGCATTGGGAAGTAATTATAATTACTAACATTTACTCAGTGTGTAATCCATTCCAATCCTGTTGTGATCACCTTACATGTATTAATTTACATAATCCTCTCAAGAATTCTATAGAATAATTATTACTTACTGATTACTTTTGTAGCCTCAGATGTGAAAAATGAACACAGATAAATTTAAAGCTATTTTAGCGCCACAAGGCTGGCAAGGAATGGAGTCTAGGTTCAAACCCGAATAATCTGACTATCATTGTAACAACCAGGGTGTAACACTTCTCTAAGTGTACTCTGACACAAATCTGCTAAAAAAAGGTAACTAAATAAAAAGCAAATACAATTTAGTTATTCTTATCTGCAAATGATCCCGTAATTTTTGTGCTCCTAAGAAAGTTTCATGTAAATTGTGGCATAATATATTTTAAGGATTTCTATTACATTTCATTAACTTATTTAGATACTTTGAACATCTTCTAGTAGAGAAGTTATTTCATTTGTATTTCGACTAAAGTGAGGAAATTGCCAAAATAATGTACTTAATTATAGTTCTAAACTTTATATTACATTCAGCCTTATGGTCCGGTATGGAAGTGATATGGTCAATTTTATGTCATTTAAACAATTGCTCTTGACATCTGTAGTTTTCATTTCAAATGTCATTATGAGATGGGCTTGATCTTGTCGCGTTTCTGTCTGGAGTGTTGCTCGTTATTGCTGCTGTTCGCATTCACACCTGAGTGCAGCTCTGGCAGCCTATCTTGTGATGATCCCGTTTTCTCAGCTCTGGAATGGGGCAAGGGTGGGTGTACATGGGGGCAGTGGGGAAAAGTAAATAAAGCAGGGTTTGTAGGGCAATCCTGTTGATGTCGTAGTCCTGTCTCTGAACTTGGAATCTTGTTTTTATGCCTGGTCAACTTGATTAAGATACAGTATGTTTTAAATCATAAATTGCTTTTGATATGATTTTAACTGTTATCATATATATGAGCTTTTTGGATAAGTTTTTCTTAAATTTTTGACAGACTCACCTATGTACACTTGTGACTCTAGTTTTGCTTCTTGTAGTTCAAATAGGAATGAAAGGGTTCATTCATAACTGGTTCTTGTAGTTCAATAAATGAAAACTACTTTGCAGGGACATACATATATTTGAAATTTTAAAAAAAGTGTTGTTTTTTATATATTCCTTCAAAGATGGTCTGGTTTTGAAAAGTATATTGTAGAAGATTCTGGATAAAGTGTTCTAGAAGACAAGGACAGGATAATCCTCTTAGACTAGGTCTGGTGGCACAGGTCTGCATTCCAGCACTGAGGAGGCGAAGGAAGGAAGATCACCAGGATTTCAAATTCTGCCAGGGATACACTGAGTGGAAGGCCAGTATGAATTACAGAGTGAGACCCTGTCTCAAAACAAAACAAAACAAAACAAAACAAAACAAAACAAAACAAAACATAGTTCTCTTCATTCTGAGTGTATTCTGATTACTGAGATGGTAGAGTGCTGTCACTAAGTAGCATCAAAGTTTAATCTCTCCCAACCCAAACCTGTGTATTATAAGTATTTGTACATTTTCTCTGCCATAAGATGAGTCTCTGCTCTATCTGATCTGGCTGATGCTAGCTTCTTTTTAGTTCCCTTGCATCGACTCTCTGGTCTCCTGTGCTGGCATCCAACATTGCTTCAGGGGAATGTGAGTGTGAATTGTTTGAGCTCTCATGAGACACTGTTTTGATGGATTCCACAGGAGAGAAAGCTGGGAAATGTTGGCTGTCAGAGGTGTTAGTAGCTGCATTTGATAGTGTGATTATCATGAACTTCTGTAGAATTGGTGTAGGTAAAAGATTGTTTTGAAAGAAGAATATATCTCACTTCTGAGGAAAGAATGCCTGTCATACCGTCCAATATTGCCATTTGAATCATAGATTTTTTTTTTTTTTTTCAGGATTGGAGATTGAACTCAGGACCTTGTGCTTGCCAGGCAAGGACTTATTCTACTGAGCTTTCTTCCCCCGGTCCCTGAATCATAGATTTTTGGTGTTTGAATATTTTAATAACATACTCATGAGCTATTGTAGAGGAGCTAGGAAATGTGTCTGCTTTATAATGCCTTGGTGACGACTCCCACGTTTTTGTGTTTGCACTGAGTTAGTAGCCAGATGGCTAGCACACCACTGGGTGGCTGAGATAGCTCTGAACTGCCCAGGTGTTGTAGAGCAGTGTAGCACACAGGGCATGATGAATACAAAAGGGAGACCCTCTTCCACCTTGGAAGTTGCATATGAGTGTTCTACTTAAATTCTTCAGATCTTAGAAATATGCCTCAGCCAGCAATGGGGAGAAAAGAAAAACGTGTTTTTCTTTAGAGTATTTAGATAGAATTATTTCATTTTCCTTATGTAAGGAAGAGGGGCATGTGGAGGTGAACTAGTCTCTGACATATCTGCATAAAGTTTTGGGATTAGTGGTCTCTAGGCTTTTTCAGTGGCATACAGAACTCTCAAATTTCTTACTCATCATTCCCAACCTGTTCTGGGGCTTAGGGGGTAGGGAGTTGGGGAGGGGGATCCAGATAGAGACACATTGCTTTAACAATTGTTAGTTTTTCTTAGTTTTACTAGATTAATACTTGGATGTCTCATGAAACAAAAACTCAGCTAAAATTCAACATTTGTTGTATACAAGTCAATAATGTTATTGAATCTTATGCATTTGGAATATAAAACAATTCACTAAATAGTTTTAATTATGCTATAAAAAATAAACCAGTAATTTGTGTTTATGTAAAAACTTGAAGACTGAATGCCAAGCTAAAAATTTTAGTTTTGAAAAGCTAACTTGTGACCTCAAAATTTTAGAAAAATTATTTCTCTTTTTGTAATAAATAAGGACAAAGAAAAATTGTAGCACATGAATGCAAAAGAGCTCTGCCTTATGGGAGCTCTTTCAACATCACATTTATTTTGTAATAAAAAATTCAGATAAAGTAGAGAATAATTAATCATAAGCTATGTTACTATGAATCAAAAGTCTATACTTTTTGAGAAGTTACATAAAAAAGTGAAGAAAATATTAATGTAATCTATAATGGGAACGTAGCTTCCGTTTTTGGAGATTTAAGACCTTCTAGGCAGTCACTTTAGGGAAATGGATGGTGAAATTTTAAAAGCTAGAGAATAAATGGATGTCCTGGTAATTTTCTGAGAGTACTACTCAAGCAGCAGCTTTATCTTAAAAGATTATTGTGAAATGTGTGGAACCTGGAGGCTACTTGATGATTTAACCATCGGACTGTGCACTTACTGCTCATTATATGCAAAGATACTCCTTCCACCGGCCTCAGCATGGTGATAATGCTGTATTACTCACCCCACTGTAGCTGTACTGGGGTGACACCCCGGGTGGGGACTTGCTTGGGATTATCCTGCAGGTTTTCAGTGTTCTTGGAAGTTTGAAGAAAGATCCTTTAAACCTCATCTAAGAGCACTTCATTTTACCAGGCCCATCCAGATTTCAGGTGAAGTGCAAAGTGTAATGGAGCAAGTATACTCATTATCATAAAGTTTCTCTCTCTCTCTCTCTCTCTCTCTCTCTCTTCCTCCTTTTCCTATCACCATCATCTACATCTAATACCCTTACCAATAAAAATGTAACATACCTTGCTATAAAATTAAAAACTATAAAACCCCTAAAAATAGGGGAAAATCTAGACAACCTGAAGTATGGTAATTACTTTTCAATGAATAATGGATGATCAGGACTTTGATAACATTAAAGTTTTGCTTCTGTGAAAGATAATGTCAAGAGACTAAAGAAACACATCAGTCTAGCTAAAATAATTTCAAAAGGGAAATTGGATAAACCATTATTATCCGACATACATGAAGAACTCATAAAACTCAGTAAGAAAAGAAGTGACCTTTTTTTAAAAAAGAGTATTGTCAAAGATTTCGATGTCTCATAAAAGAAAATACATAAAAGATATATGAAAATGTTTGGCAGGGCCAGCGAGATAGCTCAGAGGACTAGTGAAAGTGTAGAGACTGGCATGTGTCAGCCCATCCCTGGGCATGCTGAACAGGCCCCCAAAACCAGATGTGGTGGTGCACGCCTGTAATCCCAGCACTGGGAGGCTGGAAACAGGAGGATCACTGAGTCTGAGCTGTGTAGTGAGACCCCATACCAAACACACATGAAAAAGAAAGTATTTGGCAAATAATCATATGAAAGATGCTTTAGTTCATAAGTTTGGAAAGAACTTCAAGTTCAAAGAACATTAAGGTATCACTGAACACCTGGTGTTAGAATTATCCAAACTTGAAACACAGACTATGTCAAATACTGGAGATTCCAAAATGCTGTGGAAACACTGCATGACAGTTTGGTGGCTTCTGACAAGACTAAACATATTCTTATCATGTAGTCCAACAGTTATACTCCTTCCTATTTGGCCAAATTGTGTACAAGCAAAAAAAAAAAAAAAAAAAAAAAAAAAAAAAAAAAAAAAAAAAAAAAAAAAAAAAAAAAAAAAAAAAAAAAAAAAAAAAAAAAAAAAAAAAAAAAAAAAAAAAAAAAAAAAAAAAAAAAAAAAAAA
>PVKA01009453.1:8579-50630 GCA_004027165.1 Ctenomys sociabilis | reverse complement strand
AATTCTGGCACATCTAAAAGATAGAAAATTATTCAGTGCTAAAATGGCCTGAAGTATCAGTTGATTAAAAAATAGAAAAACCTTAAATGCATATTATTAAGTAAATGTATTTATGATGGAAATCAATCTGGAAAAATCTATACCTATATAATTCTAAATTTATGACATTCTTGAAAAGGCAAAGCTCTAGAGACAATAAAAAAGTCAGCGACTGCCAGAGACAGGGACAGGAAAACTCCATGTAGAGAGCTTGTTTAGCTTAATGAAAATATTTTGTATAATACTCTAATGAACAACACAAAATGTGAACCTAACATAAAAAATGGACGCTGGAAGATACATAATTATAGGAAAGTTTTTCTTTGAGTAGGAAGCAGACAGTGAAGGGTAAAAGCCATGGAGGGATATCAGAGCACTTCCAATTCAGGCCTGTGGGAGCCACCTCTAAGCAGTTCCTTCTTACCAGCGAGTTGGCCATGGTGCAGGATCCCATCACTATCCACAGCCCAACCTATGAGTGCATGAGGTTTTGGTAGGGTTTTCTAGACCTAAACCATAAGAGTATTCATTTGTTTTTCTTTTAATATAAGAAGAATCTGAACAATGTCATTGATTTCATTTATGTTATTACCAATCAGTGCCCTCACTCTTGCTTTTCATTTCATCCTGGTTAGAAGATTAATCTCACTGATCTTTTCAAAGAACCAGCTTTTGGTTTTGTTGGCTTTTTCATCTGTTATTTTTTTACTTGCAATTTAATTTTTCTTGGTTCTAATTCTTACTTGTCCATTTCTTCTACTTACTTTGACTTTAATGTTTATTCTGTTCTTAGTCCTCAAAGTAGAAACTTAGTTTACCAGTTGTAGACCATCTTTTCTAATATATGTGTTGATGTTGCAAATTTCTCTGAAAAAAGTTTTTGCTGCATCTTACACATTTTGATAAACTGTGTTTTTATTTTCGTTTAGCTTAATATAGTTTTAGATTTCTCTTAAGATATTTTTCTTAAACCCATGAATTATTTAGAAGTTTGTTACCTAATCAACATATGTTTGGGGATTTTCCAGTTACTTTTCTGTCATAAAATTCTAGTTTAATTCTAATGTGGTGTGAAAGCCAATATGGTAGACATATGCTCTGTAATAAAACTTAAGGTATGGAGTTCTCTTTTCCAATTTGCAAGATGGTGGGTGAAAAAAACTGAGAAGCCAGACACCAAAGAGAAGAAACCTGAAGCCAAGGAGGCTTCTGCCAGTGGTACTAGTAAAAAGGGTAAGGTGAAAGCAGAAAAGTCCAAGAAGGGGCAGCCCCACTGCAGTAGAAATCCTGTCCTGGTTAGAGGAATAGGTAGATAGCCCCAATCTGCTATGTATTCCACAAAGGCTTTATACAAGAGAAATACACACCTGTTAAATCAAAGATTGAGAAGAAAAAGGAGAAAGTTCTTGCTACAATCACAAAACCAGTTGGTAGGGACAAGAATGGAGGCCCCTGGGTGGTTAAGCTTTAAAAAATGTCTATCCTATGCTATCCTACTGAAGATGTGTCCTGAAAGTTCTTGAGCCACAGAAAGAGACCCTTCAGTCAGCATGTGAGGAAACTTCAAGCTAGCATCACTCCCAGCACCATCTTGATCATCCTCATAGGGCGTCACAGAGGCGAGAGAGTGGTCTTCCTGAAGCAGCTGGCCAGTGGCTTGCTACTTATGACTGGGCCTCTTAGCCTTAATTGTGCTCCTCTATGAAAAACACAATGGAAATTTGTCATTGCCACCTCTACAAAAGTTGATATCAACAAAGTGAAAATCCCCAAATACCTCACTGATGCTTACTTTAAGAAGAAGCTATGGAAACCCAAACATCAGGAAGGTGAGCTTTTTGACAACAAGAAAGAAAGATAACAAATTTCAGAGCAGTGCAAGGTGGATCTGAAAACTGTGGACTCACAGATTTTAGCAGAAGTCAAAGCTGTTCTTCAGCTCTGGAGCTACCTGTGATCCGTTTTTGCTCTGACAAGTGGACTTTATCCTCACTGATTAGTGTTCTAAATTTCTTACTAAGAGCTTAATTAAATAACTGATATATTTTTAAAAAATAAAATAAAATTGAAGGTATGTTTTGCAGATCAGGATCTGATCTACATTGGTGAATGTTCTATGTGTTTATAGTTTTAACATAATGTACACTATAATATTGTGGGTAAATTTCTCAACACTGTGAATCAAAGGATGCGATCAACCTACAGTTTCATTGGATGATTTTTATCTGAGACTGGTAGTAACATTAGCTTCTCATGCCTGGAGGTAGTTAATGAACCAGTCTTGGTTGTTACTATTAAGAATAATTTACAATAGTTCCCTGTGATTGAGCTTCTAGACTGCTTGAAGCATTTAAGATCACTAGTAATTCTACTACCATAACTAGAAAAGCTACAAACTTCTTACCCACATATACTAGATGAAGGAATCTGGATGAGAGAGTTCCTCTCATTATGCTTGCATATTTCAGTGTTCTCGATCCTTGCCAGAGTTATAACGGAACTCTAAACGTTTAAATACTAGGTTTTGCTGCTATAGTGAAGGTATCTGATGACAGTTGCTTGGAGTTCATCCTGAGACCTGGAACAAGATGCCAGGTAAGGCTTTTGGTAAGGATGTGTAAAAATGTAACATGGTCTTTAAGGTTTGCTGATTGTGAGATATGCTCAAGCTTAATTCTACAGAAAAAATTATCGTGTATTTCTTTAAAAAGAATACCATTTCTACAGGAGGCAGTGCGCTGGAGCAAAAAGGATTCAGCATATGGAATACACTTAAGTACTTGAGTCTGTGGCTGTGGAATTGTGAGATCTTAGGGTCATGGTCCAATGACTCAACCACCCCAAAACAATTTCTTTAATCATAAATTTATCACAATGTTAATAAATGGATTCATAGGAGTATTATATATTTCTAATAAAAGTAATCAAATGAAATTTCTCTTTAAATTTAAAGTACTAGCTGCCTCTGGACTTTTATTTGGAAAGGAACTGGCCATGTCAATCTAATATAAAAATGTACATTTATCCATAATTGATTACTGTGGTTTTTTTTTTTTGAATGACACTGAACCGATGTTAATGGGAGAAACTTGTCGTGTTACGTAAGACTTAGACGCAGAAGCTGATAGTTCTGGTTATAGATTAAGGGAGGTTTAGCTATACTAATCTTCCCTTCTCTCAGTATACTTAACAGTAACTAAGGGCTATCGAAACCAGGTGTTTTGTACACATAAATCCTTACTTCTCACAATTTTGACAATAAATTCTTGTGAACTTCTTAAGGAGTAGTCTTGTGGGTTCAAGTGATGGGGTAGAAAATAATGTGTTCCTTGATGTCTGTATAATTAAAATTTGTTTTCTACTTATCACTACAGCACATTAAAATTCACGGGTTTAGGTAGAGGTCTTGATATGTGTGACTGGAAATGTTCTGACAAGATACGGTCTCCCTGACAGGTACATTGTTCATTTCAGGAGACTGTGGAGCCCGTAGAGATGTGCTGGGCTGTGGGCAGGTGTGCTTTCTCCCTGGCAGCTGAAACCATATTCTACCTATAAAGATGATTTCTTATTGGATGAGACATGCCCTACGTATTAGTGTGTCAAGATGGGGATAGTAAAGTACTGTTAAAGTTCTAGGATTTGGTACTATTGTCAACTCTTGAAAACTGCCTGCTTTCCTATTAGTAAGGTCAAGCTGGAGGTAATATGCAAATGCTCTGTGAGGATTAGAATGTTTATTATCAGACAAACAGATGTAACATTTATTTAAGATGTAATAAGAAGGAATGTCTATCTCAACTATCTCTAATTTCTATAAATTACTCATCTGCTCTGAAATAACCACTATTTACAAAGTCTATTTGGAGCATTGGCACGTTGCAAAGGCAGTTGTGCTTGTCTGCAAAGACTGACTTGTGAACAGACTGAGTTACGCACAGGTGACTTCATGCCACCGGCAATAAGACCAGAAGTAGCAGCAGGAATTAACTCACTTTTGCTCTTAGTCAAAGAAAAACAAATATATCATTTCAAGATGTTTTGCTGGAAACTAGAAAATGACATAAAGGGTATATTGATTATTGAAATGGAAAGATCAATAATATTGTAATATTGCCCCTGAAATTTTAAATATCTGTGAATCACTACAAACTGGTTTCTCAAATAATACTGGTAATAGAGTTATTTAACAGTGACAATACAAATAATCAACACATGTTAAGCTCATATTGTATACCAAATGCTATCTTGACTGCTTAATGGTCTATATATAACTGTTACACATTTGTTAAGGCTTTGAGAAAGAAGGTCATTTGCTCATGATTGCTAGGCAGTAAATGTTCTGAAACACACACTGACTACACTGCACTGTCATCCTTCTATCATATGCTTTCTGCTTGGATTTTATCAGCAAATGGATGTGAGGAGAAGCATAAAGCAAGTAATTCTTATCTGTGGTTTCACTTTCCGCAGTTTCAGTTACTACACATGGTCTATTGCAGTAAGTACCATACCATAAGATATTTTCAGAGAAATAGATCATATTTCAGTGTAGTCATAATTGCTTTATTTTATTTGTAGCTGTTATTACCATGATTGATTTATAAATGAAGGTATTCTAGATGTGTATGCATAGAAAAATTTGTGCATGTTGTGGGTCAGTATGCTGCCTGTGGTTTGGCTGTGCACAGGGCCCTTGTCCATGGAATGCATTCTCTGCGTGCAAGGGGTCTTAAGAGCACATTGTGCCTGTGAAACCTGGTCTCTGTGTGCACTAGGGGGCGGTGTCAGTTGTGTTTCACACAGGGAGGGCGCTATCCGAATGATGATGCAAACTTGTCCTGTGCACTTTCTCCACTGATTCTTTCTGAAGTCAGAGGGATCAGAAAAAGGCTGTATTTTGGAAAATAGAATCTACAGTGATTCAATTAGAAGTTTCTTATCCAACCAGAGATTTAAGTATGTGAAAAGTGTTATTACATTCTCGTTGTGTATTCTTGGGGTTGGAGATGCTTAATTTCTAGTAATATGGTCCCCATGCTGGCCACTCCTCAGCCAAAGCCCAGGGACACACTGAGGGCTGGGGCACCGCCCTGCCTTGGTTGCACTTGGCTGGATTTGCCCAGGTTTGACTCTCTGTTAGATCCCAGCTTCCTCTTCCTCAGACAGTCCAGCATTGCTGCAGGGCTTGACCAAGCTCCCAGGATTTTTATTTTTAACCATCCCACATTACACTGATCTTTCTCTCTCAGTTTTATTACCACAATACCTCCAATCCCTCCTTACTGATATTATGGCTCTGATCAAGATAGTATCTTTATATGTCTTGGAAACAGTCCACATCATGTCTTGAATACATGGGGAGGTAAAATGAAGGCTTGTTCATTGATGCGGCATTACAGATTACACTCTTTTAGATGCTTATTTTGAAATTTGACTCCAGCCCAAACCTCAAGAGATTCAGGTGTGCCTTCCCAAGATCTCATTCACCACAAAGATTGCAGTATCATGAAAATCTAAGATATTTTATATTGAGAAATCCCTTTAAAAATTGATGCAATTTAAATATTATATCTCTTCTTTCCTGTTTTCTCTTGATAAATGGGCTGTTAGTAGATATTTGTGCATTGAGATGACCTTGTGCATTTTAAAGGAAGAATGCTTACATAGATCAACTACATTAGAAAGATTATTTCTCCCCTTTCAATTAACAACTGTAAGAAATTTTATCTTAGCAAGCTTCTGCAGGCTCCATTTTCAGTAAACATTTGTGCCATTCTTTTATCAGTATGTATGAGTGCTTGATTGTTCTAGTTTGCTGGGCTGCAAAGTTTATGGTTACTTGTGGCTCCATAAAAACTAAAATGAAATAAAATATCTTGATTATGTACATTTATGGTAAATATGATGACTACATGCAGCGTCAGGTGCTGGTTTGGACCCATACCGCACTTTGATCCTTTTTTCTTCCCCCACCTTCTGTCCCCACATGCCCTCCTGTTTCCACGAAGTCTAGCCTGCTTCTCCATCATCTTTTGTTTGTTTTTCTGATTCTTTCCTAAGTTCAAAATTATCAAGAGAGGTGAATATGTTGAATTGATTCAGGACATTGAGACTGGCAGGATAGGGCACCTGGGGAACGTGAAAGACTTCCAGATCTTCTTAAGAAAGTATCCAGAAGAGGGGATGAGTGTGTTATAAGGCCAGAAGTGTATTTTGAGGGGCTAATGCTGGATGTTATATCCTTTCTTATTCCTGATAGTATCTCCCTTAGTTGCTCCAGGGAATTCGGCAGCTTGCCACATTATCTTTGGATCATATAGCTAGCTCCTTATTTATTTTTTCTTTTTCTTTCTACTTAGGAGTAGATAACATCAAATTGCAATTTTAGCAATTTACATCTGTAGAATATTTTAAAAATTCACTGTGAAATAGTATTACTCAGCACCAACACCCTTCTTTAACACACACACACACACATACATACATATATTTACACACATATATATGATATAAATATCAGCTATTTTATATTGAATGATAATGTCAAACCCTCTGAGGTTTTAAAAAATTTACCTTTAAAAAGAGAATAAGTCAATTTGTCTCTCAATATGTATTATTCTATTGTTAGTATCAATATTCTTATTTTCTAATGATTACTTCCTCAGTTGTTTTGAATATGAAATGCACCAGGGAACAAGAAAACCTATGCAAATACTAATGCCCATGAAATGTTATTTATGGACCTGTGATTAGTACAATAAATTGATGACTTATCTAGGAACATTCCAAAAGAGATTTAAATTGTAATTATATATAAGAAAAAGTGCATGTATTGATTCTGTGAAAAACTGAGTGTGGTAGCTTGTAATTAGGAAGTATACAGTATAAAATAGGAAATAAAATTTGATACTATGCAATATAAAGCATTAGATCAGAAAACTTATAAAAATTAAATGTAAATATCAAATACTCTGACAAAATTTAGAAGACATCTTATTCAGAAGTACTTATATTTCTGTTTTGCTGATAAAATGCTTAAAAGTAACAAAATCAGAAAGATATAGAAGACATCATTACTATCACTTGGGAGATATGTTTTTTTAAACAGTGGAGTACTACTCTGCCATAAAGGATATGGTGGAGACATTTCCAGAAAAATGGGTGCACCTTGAGACCATACTTCTAAGTGAAGTTAATCAGACACATACAAATGTTGCATTGTTTCTCTAGTGTCATACATCCAAAATGTATGACAGATATTATGAAATAAGAGGAAAAATGTTCAAATAGGGAAGGGAACAAGGTAGAGAGAAAGAAGAAAAAAAAGAACAGAAAGGTAAAAAAAAAGTGAGAAAATAAGGAAAATGGGGATGCAAAACTTTGTAAATGGGGAGGGGAGAGGGGTGGTGGGAGGGGAGGGAGAGCATGGGAGGGGAGATGAGTAGGACAAGCTTATCATGAACAGGTACAAATTTTCTAGAACAATGTTATTATATAAATTTAAAACATACCAATAAAATTGAATTAAAAAAGAGAATTCAATGTAATGCCAAAACTTTATAATAGTATATAAGAAAAATAAAAGATTTTAAAATGTCTAGAGAAATGGTCAAATTTCTTTCTCATTCTAATGACTTTTTCAGATTAGATAACAAAAGTTGAAAACTAGATTTATTATAATTGACTTTCCCCTTATTTTAAAGCATACAGTAGACACATTGGTAGTAAAATATTCAAAGATAATTTTAATTACTTATTTTGAGTTGTGTTAATAATAAAATGTCTTGTTTCTTGCCTCCAGCCAACCTAGAGGCAAAAAATTACTTATCATACTCAGGTAGTGTATTTTTAACATTTGTTGGAACAAATATAACAAACTGACATCCATAAATGCCAGCCTGTCAAGCCTGCATTAGTAAATTCACAGCTGATGTAAAACTGCTTATGTTTTGAAATGATAACTTGCATCACATAAATAATACTATACATTTTATGATGACAGTGAGGCAATCTGATGAAGTAGAAAAAGTTTAAACTAGAAAATAGGGCATGATATTGTGAGTCTGACTGCCATTAATTATGTGGATACATTTGTGAAGATGTCTTTACTCCAGAATTCATTATGGACTACACAATAAGTTTGGAGTAGATACCTTCTAATGTTCCCTGCAGTTCAAAAATCTTATACCAGATATGTGTCCAACTATGCACAGAAAAAATATTTTTCCATAAAACCATAGACCATTAAGTATCTTGTCTATCTAACACCACACAATATAGTTTTGCAGTATGCTTCCTAATTTTTTTTTGTCTAGAGAAAGTTATAGACCTCCAACCTCAAACTGGTTTCTTCCTTTTCATTCATTGTAGCCTGGGTGACATCTGAATTGCTACAGTGTCATGTGTTTGAGTTTTCTTGCGGTGGCGGCACCTGCTAAACTTCTCTCATTCTAGGGCATTGCAGTCTTCCACAGTGATAAACCTCTGGGTGTCTGAGTCTAGTCTTACACAGTTGAAGCCACTTCCCCTGTGGCTTCCCTTTTTATAGCCAAAGATATTTTCATATATGTTGAGGTGACTTGTCTTCTCTTTCTCTCATCTATGTTTCAGGATGGAATTTTTCTAAAAGGCTGCTTTTCTATGCAACTGAATGGGAACATTTGTGTATTCTCTGGACCAACTGAGCTTACACATTCATCATTTTTTTTTTTTTTTTGGTGGAATTGGGGATTGAACTCAGGCCCTTGAACTTGCCAGGGAGATGCTTATTCATAACACTGAGCCATCTCCCTGGTCCCATATGCATCATTTTGATATATTCACCATGAGGGTTCTATGAACTTCTGAAACCGAGGTTAGAAGATAAAATCCTTTCTATCCATAGATGTGTTCTGTCCAGCACATGGCTCAAAGGCAGTGTAGGATGAAGCCCTACTTGGTTTGATTCTCTTGCCCCATTTCCACTCCTCTGTTTCTCTCCCTGAAGGATCTTTATCTAGTGTCATAAAGGAATAATGATGATAAGAACAAGGTGGAAATCTGCAATATCTTCTATCAAACCATGATGCTGCATCTGTGATTTTTCATCAGCCTTTTTCAGGTCCAGGAATTTGTGACTAATAATTCTTATTCTGCTCTCAAAAGTGTTAGCATTGACCTAGAATTCTACCATAAAAGTCAACACTGATCATTGACTGACATTTCTCTGTGTATTTTTGTAGTAAGGGTAGACCTTATGAGCTGCCATTATTAAATAATAAATCAGAAATGATGTAATGATGTATTTCAGACTTCATATTTTAAAAACCACAGTGAAATCCATGAGATGAATTATGACATTTTTAGAAAAGAGAAACCATGGAAATCAGGTCCACTGATGGTGACTTATTAATGCTCTAAATTTTTCAGCTGAGATTTTTTTTAGTTACATGCTCATAATAGTATAACAATGAGGTCCCCCCCCCGGAAATCTAGGAATTGGCTACTGGTAATTTCTTGTTCAACTAGACAGATTATTGAGAGAAATTCTAATTCTAAAAATTTAGAGCAAAATAAGTTAAATGAATTCAAATAGTGAAAGTGATACTTGAAGTCATTAAAATATACTAGAGAAGAATTAAATATCATATTTCAACAGATGCTGGGTAAAACTGTGAACAAAGCAGAGATTACCAGTGAGAGAGAAACACAGAGAGAAAATTGGAAGAATACTTTTACCTCTATTGATTTTAATTTCCTTCAATTTGAAAATAGTTAGAAAGGAATGTAAGAATTGCAACTGCTCACTGGGTTTATCCAAATACTTTCACATGATTGGAAAAGCACAGCACTTCTTCTGGATATTATTGAGTACTTCTTGAAAAATATGGATAAATATAGATAAATATGATACGTAGCATCAGGTATTGCATCATGTAATCAAGGCTACATAAGAACTGTAATATTTATTAACTACAAACAATCATCTACTGCTGCACTTTATGAATCACAGGCAAGAGAGAGAGGTCAGCTAATTTCAGCTGAGCTTATTTCTTGTTCTGCAGTCATTGATAGGACAAGCTGACCTAGGATAGCCTGCATGGGGATGCATTTTCTCATTTCATAGACCAGTGTGTTCATGGCAGTGGTGCATCTCCAAGGGAGCCACCGGTAATCCACAAAATCTCTTAAGCATGAAGCTTGGACATGACCACCAGCAGCTCTGTCCGATTCTGTTTGCTAGTTCCATGGAAGCCAAGATGCACAGTCTGAGAAAATAGGTACCTCTCCCTTATCCAGAGAAACTGAAGCATCACATAAATGGGCAAGAATACTGGATGATACAAGGAATTTGGGTGGAGAGAGAACAGTTAACAGGCACAAAGGAAGATATGGGTAGAAGAAACAGTTTCTGAAATCCTGAAGAATGTTAGGGCAAAAATCATCAGCGCTTAATTGAGTATTTCAAAGCAACTAGTGGAAAAGATTTGCATATTCCTAACACATTGACAGATAAATATTGAAGGTAATAGATATGGCAACTAACCCTGATCTGATGATCATTATGCATTGTATACACGTTGAAATGTCACACAGCACTCCATAAATATGTATAATTGTTTTGTGACAATTAAAAATAAAACTATAAAAATAAATGTAATTCATAAACTAACTCCATTGTAGTTATAGAGAAAGTTTTCAACAAATGGTAACTATTGTCCCAACAGAAAATTGACCCTCAATAAAACTCACATTAACAGTGACAAGTTGGTGGTTTACATACTTCTCTACATTTATATGACTATGTATTTCATTGAAGTTTCCATTGTCACTTCTTTTCAGTATTGCATTTTGTTTTCCTGGAAATTTTTTCTGATGTATAGGAGAAAAAGTACAAACTCTATTTTGAGGGCATTTTTTTAGTAGGCAAAATATTTGAGAAAGTAAAAAAGCTACAGAAATCAGTCCAATTAAGAGAGAACTTATCTAGAAGGCAGCAGGGCCTGTAGGATACCTTATCTGGCTCAGGCACAGTAGTAAGCATTGTAGGCAGCGGTGTCTCTTTGAATCTCTGTGTGCTGATCAGTGCATGCACGTGAAACCAGGAGACCAATGCACCAGAGTAGATAGTAGAAAGAACAAATTCTGCAGCTTACACAGAGGTAGGAATGCTCTGTTTCAAGTCAGATTGGAAAAAATTTTTAATGTGGGAGGTATGTAAAAAAGTGTTTAGCACTTCTCCAAAAGAGACTTATCATAGGGTCCAGTGCAGTTTCTTACTACTTCTATAACACATTGCTAGAGACCTTCTAGACTTAACAATTTGAATGCATTATCCTACTGATCTGTGTGGGGATGCATCCTTCAGAAAGGATGTCACATAGATCTCTCTAGGCTAATATTTAGGTATGGGCATATCCACAGCTTAATGGGAGAATCCATTTTCTTGATTTTCAGCTCAATAAGAAAATCTATTTTCTTGACTTTTCCAAGTCAAGGACTGAAGGATGCCCACCTTCCGTGGCTCACTCTTCCTGGCCACCACCCAATCCTTAAAGTCAGTGAGGGGACAGGGAGCAAGAAGACGAATAGCCGGGTGAAGTATTGGAAACAAACGCCCACCAACAAATAAACAGATACAAATGATGTGCACATATTTTAATAAAGTGTATGTAATCATAAAGATACACTTGAGATATTTATAGATAAATAATAGAGACCCTTCAATGAAGTAAATTAATATGTGTAAATATCACATTGTCTTTATGGTGTGAGAAACTGAAAGTGTGAAGAATCGAAATGTGTAATAGATATTATGATATAGGAAGTAATTATTTAAAGGTTAAAAGAAGGGGGATGGAAGTGAAAAGAAAAAAATAAAAAAGGGGGTAAAATGGAAACAAAGTTTGTAAATAAGGAAGGGAAGATGGCTTGGGGAGGGAGAAGGGCAAGAGAAAAAAACAGGAGCTAAGGTATATCACGTTCAGGTACAAATTCCCTCTGCTTAATGTGATCGCTTACATATCTAGATTGTGCCAATAAACTTAATTGTAAAATAAAAATAAGCAAATGGAACAGCATATTAAGAAAAAAAAGACATGCCTGTCCCATCACAAGAAAACAAATGATAGAAATCTGAACTAATTCACTGACTTACGCTCTGTTCAGAAAGGATACTTATTATTTCTGACAGATTACCTAACCCTACAGAAAATGCAGAGTATCCGTATGAAAGGCAAATAAGTTTTTCAAATAATCTTCACTGAGGTCGGTTGAAGAAAATGCTCATCTGTATGCAGTGCCCCTGTCTTAAGATGAAAGAGCAGAAAAAAGTCCTCGGGTGAAGAGAAAATGGAAAGAACTTTATCTGCTTGCCAAAGCTGCCGTCACTTACACACACCTAACTCTTATTGACTTCAATCAAGTTCAGCTTCTCAGTGGGAAGAACTTGGCTGTGGGGTAGAAATTTGAACTTCCCTAATAGTATTACAAGGGGATCAAGGCTTTCATCATGAATTTAATAACTTCGTTGCAGAAAGAATCATTGCACATCAGAGTCTTAAAAGTTCTTTTGGCTTCATGAATTAGACCTTCTCTTTAAGACAGAGAGTTTTAAAGTGAAATATTTGTAGAGATGTACAATTACTAGAACCCATAAATAAACTACAAGACCATCGTAGTGTTACATAAATGATTTGAATTCATGGGTCAAAAAGTTAAGGTATTTGGAGCCCAAGTAAAAAACTGGAACATGATGGGTCTTTTATGAGCAACTCAAGGTAGTCAGCTTTGACCTCCTAGTGTTCTTGTTGCTGTTGCTCTCTTCTGTGTCAATCCCAACTTCTAAAATAGATCAGTGAGATTTGTGAGTGTATGCTATGTGGCATGTAGGGAGTTATTTGGCTTTGTGTGCCTTGTTTTATTGTTTCTTTTAGTTTAATCAATTAGGAGATCATTAGACAAAGTCAGCTCAGGCACCTTGGGTTTCTAGTCAAGCAAAAAGAAATCCAATTAGTGTAACCAATTGAGTGTTTCCTTTGTCTTGCTGACTATCTTCTTACACACGCTTCCCATCCTATTTTTTCAGGGGTACCTGGAATAACATTCGTTTTCCAACAGTCTGATTCAGAAATTCCTTTGCTCAAATAAATGGTTTATCTTTTAATAGTTCTTATTGCACTCAGTGGAGGTAAGAAACTCAAGGTAGAAAGGTTAAGTTTCCTAATTCGCTTATCTAGGATGATAGGATGCAGAAAATAAAATTCAGAATTTCCATACAATTCAGCAATTCTACTTCTTAGTATATGTCCAAAAGAGCTCTAAGTAGCACATAAAAATTAATCTGTATTTTCATATTTATTTCAGCAATATTCATAGTAATCAAGCTATGGAAGGAATTTAGGAATCTGTGAATGGGTCAATGGCAAAATAAGATGACACACACAGAATACTACATAGCTGAAAAATACAGAAAGTTCTGTCATTTGTGCTATTATGAATCTAGCAGAGAAGACAAATGATACCATGAGAATCTAAGAAGAGTAGTCCTATACAAAGAGTAGAAATATAGTTATCAGAGACTGGCATGAACAGAGAGGAGAGAATGGAAAAATTCTGATCAAAGAATCCAAATAGACCGGTAGACCAGATAGACTTGTCGAATAAGTTTTAATGGTATATTTCTCTGCATGGTGATTATAGTTAGTACTATGCTATGTATCTCAAATTTGTTAAAAATAGATTATTAACTTTCATGCCATAAACAATTTGGTGAGGTTATAGATATATTAAGAAGCTTGACTGAATCTTTATACATAGATCAAAACTCACATGGTACCACTTAAGTTGCCTGACCTGACAGTATCTTAGGGGTTGTGATCTGCCCTTCTTCCAGTGTTCACTACAAAGGTTAAAACTTGAGATGGGAATTTCTTCATTTCCTTCACCCCAGTCTTGTCTTTTTCCACTTTATGTTTTACACGGCTGTCTGTGTGATCTTCCACGTACTATACACCTGGAATAGGTTTTTTATTGTATTTAGAGTCTCAGTAATTTTCAACTGCCTTCTGGAAAATGCCCCCATTTAGCAGTGCCTGCAGGCCTGGGCTGTTTGGAGCCTGGTGTGAATTAAAGACTTGTATCCTGCTGTTCTCCTCCTCACCACAGAAGCTTCCACCACCACAATCACTGTAATTATGACTTTTGATTGCATCATTCTTTGCCATGCGTTTTTTTCTGTTCCTTGAATGGCTTTTCACATTATTTTTCAACGGGTGAACTATCAATCATTCAGTGTAGTATCTGAAAGAGGAAATAAGGCCTTCTTGAGAATGAATTCCTTCTTAATTATACTCCTCTGCATCTATTACTATAGCATTGTTTATATATTTTGTAAAATTAGTGCATGTGGCTACTGTGGCACAGCCAAACATGTAGATTGCTTGCAGCCGTGTTTCCTCCACTAGGCGCCCAATGCTGGATGCATCACTGTACACAGATCACCGTGTAACTATGAACTTTTGAACAGCTCAGTTTAGGGGACAGACGATTTGAAAACAAAATATAGAGCACCATAGCTACGTAAAATGTGCTGTGTTATCAATAAGAACAGAAAAAAAAACTGTATTGGGAAACCAGGGAATGATATACAGACATGTTTACACTAGAACCAGTCTTAGGGTGAAACAAAATGTGATGCAGGATAAATGGCAGTGGCAGAATAAGCAATTGCCCTGAAACAACAGCAACAACAACAAATTCAAAAGTCCAATGAAGCAACGCAGGACATTTGGACTATTGAAAAAAATAAAACACTGGTAGTATGAAAAAAAAAGAAAATAGGCAGAGTTAAGATTGAGAAGAATCTTATTGTTCTGATAGGAGATTGAGTCAGAATCTGTAAGAGAAGTATTTAAGAATCTGCTTAAGAGGAGGAGGGCATTATAAGTCTTACGGCAAATCTTTATTGAGTAAACCAAGCAGGCCATGACATAGTCTTAAATAAGTCAGTAGAGATAGGGTGAATTAGAGTAGAATAAATCTGAGATATTTAGGAATTTGAGGAAACATGACTTGTGATACATGATATATAGTTGTTGAATAAGGCAAGAATTCTAGGAAGAATTTCTTTACTATTTAGGATATTTAAGTAGATACAAATACTATGGAGAATTAAAAAAATGGTTTGATGCAAAGAATATTGCTAACATTTTGTTGGAGTGTGTTAAATATATGATTCCTAAGAAACTTTCAGTTATGTATGTGTAATGCATAGTTGGAATAAAGGGCTGGAACTGGAAAGCTAGGTGGAAGTTATGAACTGGAGTTCATTGGAATATGCAGTAATTAAGGAAAGAGTGAGTTCACTCAGCTCAGCAGACAACACATAGGTCAAGAGTGAAATTGTAAAAAATAAAATATTTTCTTGTTTGTTTGTTTTGGGATGCAGGGTCTCCCTCTGTAGTCCAGAGTCTAGCTTTAACTCACCCTGCATAGCAGGCTGGCCTTGAGCTTGTAGTAACCCTCTTGTCCCAGCCTCTCAGGTGCTGCACTGACCATGTCTAGCATTTAAGAAGTGATAGGAAGTATATATTTATTCAAGACTGCAAGAGATATCTTGCAAATGAGAATGGGATTTAGAAGTGAAGAGGAAGGAAAGAGAGGGAGAGACAAGAATGAAGATGTCTAATGTACATGCACCAGTTCTCCAAGATGAATGTTAGGTACTATAAATGTGTACTAAAATAGAAAGACAAATCAAAGCACAATCATAAACCATAGCTTATGCAGAATAAATTTGTTTTAAGAAGCCTCAGAAAATTAGAAGGGGTTATGATCAAGAGGACATCAACAAATGAAAGGGTCTTTAAAAAAAAAAGCTAGTATTCAATAGTGTGAAACACTGCAGAATGAAAGCCAGATATTAAGTGGAAAGACTTACTAGAGTTTGTAACATAGCACCGATCTTGGTAATTTCTAGAACAAATAGAGTGAAATAAACAGAAAATAGACTGCAGCATTTGAGAGAATGCTAGAGGGAAGAAGGTGGAAATATGAAAGTTGACCAGTATTTTTGAAGAAATTTAATAAATGGAAATGTAGAAGAAATTTAATAGGAAAAGGATAGGATTTTGTTTAGTTTCCTTTATGCTTTTCAGATGAGGAAAGAATGTCTTTAGACTAAGAGAAAGAAATGATAGGGACAAAAATTTTTACAGGGAATAATGCATTTTGATTCACTCATTCTTCTGGATATTTTCCTATTCTTTAATGTTTTCTTATCTTTTTGTCCACCTACTTTGATGATTACTCTGGCATTTAGAGTCTGTGCTTGCCTGTTGACTTAATCTAGACCTTTTGAAGGCTACTATGGGCATTTTGATGAGATTTTACTACTGCTATGATATTTGTGGTGAGAATGAATCAAACTGCTCAGGTGTCATGTGTGTACTTTATAGGTCATGGATAGTGCCTTGACTTTAGTGATACAGGAAGAAAAATTGATCTCAGGTGGGTGACCTCCAAATGATAAGCTGAACCTCCAAGTGACATAGGGAAAAACGACCTCTGGACTTGACCTGTACGAGTTTGTGTTCTCTAAAACTGAAGACTGAATCCTAGGAACTAACGGAGGTTATGAGCAGAATAGATTTATTGAGGGAAAGAAAGCTCCTGTCCAAGAGAGGGAAAGGAGGAGGGCCCGACTGGGTAGTTCCCCCAGAAGCTGTCTCTTCCAGGGACTTTTATAGAGGAGAACCATGTGGTGAGGCGGGTCTAAGGTGGTAAAGACATGGGAACTCGCCTAGGTGGACAAGAGGTGGGACAAAACCATGGTTAATCAATGAGATTACAAGCATCATTGCTCAGGTAAAATTGATTAAGTTCAGGAACAAATAGGGAAGCGAGTCATGTAGCAAGTGGGCATGAATATGGGACAGGGTCTCTTCTTGTTGCGGGTTGGGCTAGTGACTCATTTAGGCTCTTTCAAAGTGATTTGATACCTATGTAGAATATCAATCTCTGATGCCCATCCCTAGGGAAGTATGTAGCTGTGTTTCCTCCTTTGTCTTGATCTTGAGGTGTGGCCCATAGGGAGTGTCTGTCTCTTCCAAGTTGCAAAGTCACCTTGTCTGCCATCTTGTCTCCTTGAGGACCTGGCCCTTTCTGACTGTCTAGAATATTTCTATCTAACTCAGCTGCCTACAACATTAGGAGAAACTCAGGCTAACATATGTGAAGTGAGACTACATTGACTTCCATGTCATGTGACACTATTGATGTAACAGTTCTCAAGAAGGAGGGTACCATGTATGGCTTGCACTACTTTCTGCCTTAATTGAACTATACAGGAAGGGGCCAACCCTTCATGACCTGAAACAAGCCTCAAGGTCTGAAATCATATAATAACTCAACACTACTTGATTCTTCTTGTGCTTTTCACATTATTTTTTGGGAGATGGAGTGGGGAAGAAAATGGCATCTTGAAGCTTAAACAATCAGAAGAAAAAAGGAACACTTCAACAGGAAGTCTATTTTATGAGTGTCTCAGAAAGTCATCACAAAATAATGTTTTTAACATGCTTTTGTCCACGAGATTGCAGGCTGCTGATGTAGGTGGAAATCAAGCAGTTCTTTTTCCCTCCTCTGGGTCATTGTCCTCCACGTCGAGTACATTAAGTGCCTTCAACACCCTGCAGCAACAAAGAAATTGGAGGATGCTTTCTTAGTGTCACAATAGGTGACTCAGTCCCATGAGGGCAAGAATGGTTATATCATCACTGAAAAATGAAAAGCTCAGATGCTACCCAATTGTGGCCCTTTTCAAGGCTTCCTCTCCAGGCAGCAGGCTTACAGGGATCTGCACTGGTGACGATGTCTGGTGCCAGAGGTCGATGCCCCTAACATAAGCTAATACAAAGTATGGGATAAAAACACTTTCTAAAAAATTTCTCCTTAAATATATTTGCTTTTAAAAAATACCTCAAGTTTTAAAATAATTTTATTGAGAAATAACAATGATACAGTTTCAAAACAAATTAGTAAGACAGTTTCAGTAACGAACACATTGCATGCTGTTGTCTTCTTAGTGCTTATTCGTAGTACAAGATGCAGACATGATATCCTATTCACAAACACTATTAGTAGAAATCTTTCTATTCACTAAATTAAGAGAAAGTAGCTGTACATTTATCCTATTTTAAATATTCAGATAGAAAATGGTCCTTCATTTGTATCCCCTTTTTTGTTTAGTTTCATCAGAGAAGGGTATTTCAAATGTAGCTATTTGAATTCAGCAAAATATTCCAATAGAGTCCAGTAGTCCAAAATAGTAGTGGGTTATCCATAGGTTTGGCAATGTCACAAGTGGTTGATTTGATGCTTTTATAGCTCAGCCTATTAATATGGCTTTACTTTCTATACCTCATTTTTATACTTTTCTGCTGGATGGTTAAGGCCAAGATAAAACAAGACCTATATAACAAGAAATGTAACTTTTGTATATGACAAAGTCCGTCAAATTCCCTCAGGATTTAGCCTGAAACCCTGTACTGAAGTTTGTGAATCCTTTGTCAGTGTCACCCATGTGGATGAGTCATGGCCATTGCTTGACCAGTTTGAAAATATCTCAAATTACCAGCTCTTCTTGAAGAGCTAATAAAAATGAGGCTTAGGCCCCAGACCTTTCCTTCACATGTATGTGGTTTCAAGATGGACTTGAGCTTTAAGTCATTGTATGACCTACAGCAAGTTTCTTAGCCTTTCTGTGCTACATTTTCCTTTATTCTGAATAAGCTGGTAATCTGTTTCTTAGGGCCCTAAGGAGAATGGTTAGCTAGCATGCATTAAGCTTTTGTTGTTATTCCTGGATATTCCTTGATTTATCCCAAATTATTCAGAAAAACAAGAAAAGGGGAGAGGGTTAGTGTGGTTTGGCAAGGAGGCAGAAGAGGTGACCCAAGAGAACTGATGAAAAGCCACACAAAAACAAAAATTATCTGTGTGTACATGTGTGTGTTGCTTTGGTATCTTCCTTTTCCCGTCACTTAATTCTACATAGTACTTCATGTGGCTATACCATTATATTGATATTCTGACATCATGGAATTCCCATTTATTTTTGTTTGGATTAAAGACACACTAGTTGTGCTCTCTATAGAAGCTATCATCGTGTTAATTGTCTGTATCAAGCTCCAAACACACATTTGTCTTAGAATTAGGATGATTGTGTCTGTGGTCCCCAAACCAATTGTTCAAATAAATCTAGTGAAGCTGTGCACATAACCCAGGATCTCACAGAAACCTGTTTATTGGAGTGGAGTGGGAATATTTTCTGCCCCATGCCTTGGATATAATGGGGAATAATGGAACATGAGCACACATCTTTGCCTAGTGGACGTGTCTCATGGATGATACAGCAACAATGATTCCTCCAGTTGAGCTTAAAACATCACAATATTGAAAAAATTTTGAAATATGTTAACTCCATTCATAAAACTTATGCAAAGATGAATTTAATTATTTATTTATTTATTTATTTTTTATTTTATTGAAGTACAAATATCAATCAGACAGTTTCAAGACACCTTAATAAGACAGATTCGATAAATTAATACATTGCAACTTGTTTTCATAATGTTTTGGTATTGTACAAGGTGCATACATGATATTATATTTACAGATATTATTTTATTTTTATTTATTTATTTATTTATTTGTTTGTTTATTTTTGGCAGAACTGGGGATTGAACTCAGGCCCTTGTGCTTGCCAGGGAAGCACTTATTCCACTGAGCCGTCTCCCCAGCCCCATACAGATATTATTTTAGCAGATGTCTCTTATCAGTAAATTAAGAGTGTAGCTGCTTGCTTACCTTATTTTTTTATACATGAATTATATAAAAAATTCAATAATTATTTTCCTAGTGGATGACTGTAGTACTAGAAGCCGACATAATATCCTGTCCAACCACCATTAGTGCAGATCTTGCCTCTCATAGGATTATGTGGAAGCACAGCGTTATCTATCCAAACTCTACTGTGTATACACACATATCATGATTTTTTCTTTCTATACCCCTTCCTTTGTCGACATCTGTCAAAGGTGGGCACTCCATTGTCATTCAACTAACTTAGGTGCTTGAACTCGACACCACAGTCCAACACAGTCCAGCATTCCACAACAATAGTGAGTTATTCAAAGAAGTTGTTGACCATGGCCATTTATAGATCAGCTTAATATTATGGCCCCACGATGTATACTTCATTTTTATACTTTTCTGCTGGATGGTTAAGACCTAGGTAGATCAAGACTTATATACCAACACATGAACTTTATATTTCTTATGTGGTCAGTGAAGTCCTCTCAGGGTTTATCTTGTAGTCCTGTACATTATTCTGTAGATCCTTTGTCTGTGTCATCCATGTGGATGAGTCACAGCCAATGCTTGACTAGTTTGCTCTCTGTGAGAGCCTGAGAGAAAGTTTTCTCTTCATGTGACTCTCATGACATTATTTCTTTATTTTTCTCTCTGCTTCTCCGGCTCATTTGCTTTTCCTCTTTCATTTAAGACAGGAATACAATTTAATATTTATATGACTCATGTTTCTCCTTTTTGGGAAAGTTGAATAACTTGGAAGCTCATCCATTTCATTTCATATTTAATAGTTGTTAAGTAAAATTTCTGGGTTAATTTTATGTTGCTATTATTTAGAACTTGTGAGTATATTTGACTTATGTTTTTATTTTCTTCCCAGAGGCAGGAGTTTTCTCCTCCTATGTCTACTGTGTCATAGCAGTTACTTATTGCCCAGAAATTTTGTTTTTCATATTTGTAGACGGGCCTTTTGGAGGTTTATTGCCTCTTATGCCATGCCAGGCCACTGAAACCAGGAGTGGTAGTGCATGCCTGCAATCTCAGTGCTGAGGGGGCTGAAATAGGAAGATCACTATGCTACATAGTAAGACCGCAAAAAAGAGGAATATTTTATTTTAGGGTGATTTACTGAGTAAACCAGAGAACAGGCTATATGCACCAGCTGCATAATTGGCTGCTTAGACTTCTGTGTGCCCTGGCAGGGACCTTCCAACAGATCCTGCTTGAACTCAAGCAAGGCTTATCCAAGAGATGAAGTAAATTGTGTATATTCTGTCTTAGCAAAGTTGGGTGAGTGATGGATATTGTGTGAATATTCTATCCAATGCTACTTTATGCAATAGGGGAAAGGCCGATATGCTTGCACCTGGTAAACACCTTATTTTTGTTTCAGGGCCACTCACTCTCTTCCACATAGGGAGAAATGAGACCTTTATCACTGATACCAGGCATAGTGTATAAATATTATCACCAGATTTACTTGTCTTTTGGGGGTCTTACTATGCAGTTCAGATTCATAGTGATCTTCTATTTCAGCCCCCTCAGCTCTGGGATTACAGGCATATACTATCACTCCTGGTTTCAGTGGCCTGGCATGGCATGTAGTATTGGGGATTGAACTTGGGACCTTGCACTCACCAGGCAGGCCCTTAGACTGTTGAAATATCTCCCCAGATCCTTCACTTTCACTTCTGACACACTTGCTGTGACTTTATTGATAAACAAACTGTACATCTTGAATATTCCCATGTGAAATCTTGAAAATTCAAATATAAACTTAGTTGTTACAATCCAATCACCCAAATCCATTTTATCAATATTAATTTCTGAATGATTTACAAGCTGAATTTTCATTTATGTCTAAATACTTACAGAATTTGAAGTAATTTATCACTTGGATTTCATTTGAAGTTTGTGAAGGCTTCCATATAGGTTAGCTCTCTGGTTTTCATCATATCTTACAGTTTGGGGTCAAAATTGGTGGGAGGCAGGACACAGGCAAAGAAATGGAATCCTTTGTCCTGGGATGGAGGGTGGGGTAAAACAAAAGAAAAGTCCATTTCAGAAACTGGAGCACTGGTAAAGAATGAACTAGTGAATCTACTGTTGGTAAATGAGTTTTCCGAGAACCAGCTTGGTTTTGCAACTTTGGGAATGAATCTAAAATATTGCCTGTTGCTTCTCATAGGTTAATGTTTTTTCCACAAATAAGCATTAGTTTCATAGCAAGTAGAAGAAAATATCCTAGGGAAAGTAGCCTAAAACAGCAGAGAAATCTGTATACAACATATGGTTATTTACAATTAGAGAATGCGGTGGAGCATGAAAAATATTCTTCTGTTAAATTAAAACATCTAGGAGCATGTGTTTAAAAGAACTGATATGGAAATTGTAGAGAGGACTGAAGGTGACCCATGCTAAGGATGAGAAAAGTGAACCCATGGTAGTAGCACTACACATTCTAACGAGGATGAGTTTAGAGTTCACTGAGAAGCACAATCTCTCTGTTAAGTGTTTCACTTTTGCTTGCAAAAGAAGATCCTGTTGGAGAAGTGACAGTGCTGAGCCCTCCAGAAACACCGAGTTCGTCAGAACACTGCAGCTACTCTAGAAGAAGAGAGTAGTAGAAGATGCTGATCAGAGTACAGGCGTGGTGACAGTTGTTAAAGCTTGTCCCGCTGCTGCACGTGTGCTGGCTGTTACCAAGTGTGAGACACCCAGAGAGAGAAGGGACACACACCAACCTCCTCTTTCTCCAAGTAAATTATTAGCACATATGTTAAACTTCATCTGTATGCAAATTTAGGGTGATTTCTTTTACTTTCCTTTAGTTTTTATTTTATTTTATTTTGTATTTAGTATAGGGGTTACAGGGGCTACAGGGTTCACTATGTGGATCAGACTGGCAGTGATTCTTCTGTTTTCAGCCTCCCAAGAGCTGGGATTGCAGGTGCATGCCACCATGCCCAGTCTCAATTGCCTTCTCAGCATACTCCGGGGTGGGGACTGCATGGCATGCTGGGGATTGAACTCTGGCCACTGCACTCTGCCTAAGCAAGTGCTTTAGTCCGCTGAGCTATCTGCCCAGCCCAAGGGTGATTTCTGTGTTGGTATGTTGTATATATTTCCTTATGCAATGAATGAGTGGGTATAAAAGAAAATTTAAACCAAAAACAAATCAGTTTACAAGATACAGCTATTACTGATATAATCAAAGAACAATTACATTTTAGTACTGTGGGAAAAAGAATCAAGTTATGTAATGTACAGGTACAAATTTTCTATGATGAATGTGATAATATGTTTATCTAAAAGGCACCAATGTAATATGATTGAAAAAATAATTAAAAATACTGTGGTAGGGCCGGCCAGATAGTTCAAAGGACTAAAGTGCCTGCTTAAGCAGATGCAGGGAGAGGAGTTTGATCCCCAATGTGCCATGCTGGCTCTGCCCTCAGCATGCTCTGAGGTAGCGACTGAGACTGGGCGTGGGGGCATACACCTCTAATCCCAGTGCTTGGGAGGCTAAAAACAGGAGAGTCACTACAAATCCTGTCTATGTAATGAGACGCTGTAGATCTTGTAGACCTTGACTCAATACATTAAAAAAATACTGTGGAAGTATTTAGTTCTTCAGATTTATTTTGTGTGCATTTTAAGAGAGTAAAAATGTAAACTAAGTGCTAAAAATATTTGAGAGTAACTTTTTAAAAACGTTGAAAATAAATTAGATAAGATTAAGGAATACATTACACAAAAGAGTTTAAGAATCTTTTATAATTAGACATCTTCAGGATATCTGATTTATCACAGCTAACATAGTTTAAGTTTATGAGATTAAGAAAATCTAGAGCAGTTATATAAAACACAGATTATGAATGATGTTCCTCAAAGGCCCGTGGTTTGTAAGTGTGGTTACCACCTGGGGGTGCTATTGGGAGCTGGTGGGAACATTTAGGAGGGGGAATCGTCCCACCCTGGCAATCTGAATCAGGAAGATTAAAAGTTTCAGCAGAGTCTGAGTTCAATTCCCAGTACCAGAAAAAAGTGAAATGACAGGGGACACAGAAAGAAAAATTATCCCCTTTGATTAGCTTTGTCATTTTAATATTATAGGTGTGTGAATTCAGCAAAATATTCCAAAATAGTCCAGTGGTCCATAATAGTATTGGATCATCTGTATGTCTGGCAATGTCAGAAGTTGTTGACTTGAGTCTTTTACAGCTCAGCATAATAATATGGTTTTACTTTTTATACTTCCTTTTTATACTTTTCTGCTGGATAGTTAAGAACAAAATAAAGCAAGACCTATGTAACAAGAATTGTAGCTTTTGTATCTAATTAAGGTCAGTCAAATTCCCTCAGAATTTATCCTGAGACCCTGTACTGCAGTTTGTAGATCCTTTGTCTGTGTCAGCCATGTGGATGAGTTACGGCCATTACTTGACCAATTTGCTCTCTGTGAAAGCCTCAGAGAATGTTTTCTTTCCGTGTGACTCTCCTTAGGCACACTCTGCATCAATGATCACTTTCCTCAATGACAAAACTAAATAGAAAAAGGAGATACAATTCAATGACTATTTTGTGTCTGTAGATTCAAAATAGTTAAGGTAGACATACAGCTACATTCTCTTACTTCAAAGAATAGAGGAATCTGTTCTAATAGTGTTTGTAAATAGAATATCATGTCTGAATCTTGTACAACAAATAACTAGAAAATATGCAATGCATCAATTATTGAAAGTGTCCTACTAATTTGATTTGAAACTGTCTCATTGCTATTTGTTTTTCAATAAAATTATGGGAAAAAAAGAAGGAAAAAATTAAATCACTGGAAGTATGCCATAGCAAAGGACAGAAAAGGATGATGGGACAGCTGCCAGCTCTGCCTCCTCTGCCTCCTGGCTGCTTTGGGGTAGCAGCTCCCTCTGTCATGTACTGCTTCACTAGGAGCCTAAAGACAATGCTCCTACGACCCATGGACTGACTCCTGTGGAACTGGGAGCCAAAGTCAACCCAGGTTTTTCATTTCCATTGAATTGTCTCAAATATTTTTTTACCACAGTGGAAGCTGACTAGCACAACATAGTTCAAAGCTGAAGGGTGCAGAAAAATTTTCATAAAGTAAGAAAATTGAGGGGACTACCCACTCAGGCCCCCCTTCTGTCTCTCTCTCTGACAGGATCTTTCTTTCTCTCAATAAATATATTCTGTTCATAATCTCAAAAAAAGTAAGAAAATCGTCATAAGCAACCTTCGAAATTAAGTAACCGATTCACTATGTCAGAGCACAAAATGAGACAATTTTATTTTATTAATTAATTTAGTTTTTTATTTCTTAAAGAGTGCAAATTAGAATTAAAGCAAAAATGCAAGTGATGAAGAGTTTCACTTAATAAAGTAATATGAACTTCACAGTATTTATTGCAATACATAATGTAGTCTTCCAACCAGTTATTCATATCACCATATATATGCATGGAAAATTGAAGAAGAAGAAAAAAAAAAGAAAGAAATGTATGAGAAATTAAGAGAAAAAATACAAACAATTGAAAAAAGGCAACAAAACTCATTAAGCACTGTCTGCTCCTTTCCATAGATCAGCAGAAATGTACAGTACAGCTGTTGAAACCATCTTGCTTACATACATAGTTTAGTCTCTTTCCCCTGTTCCCTCTCCTGTTCTCCTCAACTAAGTAATTCTTTGCTTTTGAATAAGTACATTTCCTTTTTCCAGTATCTATTATACACATCAGATTCCATTTTTCTCTTTCAGGCTTTCACACTAAGCAGACAATATGATGTTTTCACATGTGAGGCTATTTTATTTCACTTAAGATTATGTTCTCTAGTTGTATCCATTTACTGAAAAAAAGAGTCAAATTTATCCTTTTTATAGCTGAATAATATTCTATCATGTAAAAATAGCATATCTTCTTTATTCATTCTTCAGTTGATGTGCATATGGGTTGTTTCCAGGATTTAGCTATGACAAACTGTACAGCTATAGACCTGGGTGTACATGTATCATTGTGGTATGATCTTTTTAGTTCTTTTGGAAAAATACCCAAGAGGAAAATAGCTGGCTTGAATGGGACCTCCTATCCTAGCTTTTGAAGAAATCTCCACGCTGATTTCCACAGTGACTGTACCAGTCTGCTCTTTTGCCATCAGTGCAAAAGGGTTCTTTTTTCTCCATAGCCTCTCCAGCACTCACTACTGGCTAACTTCTTGATATTAGCCATTCTTTCTGGGGTGAGATGGAATCTCAGTGGTGTTTTAATTTGAATTTCTTGAATGACCAATGATGTTGAACATTTTTTCATATATTTACTTGCCATTTGCATTTCTTCCTCTGAGAAGTATATATTTATCTTATATGTCAAGTTTTGAATTGGATCTTTGAATTTAGGGGCCCTGATTTTGAAAAATTCTTTATATGTTCTAGGTAGAATGCCTTTGTTGGAGGGATAGTTGGGTATAATTTTTTCCAAGTATGTGGGTTTTCTTTTTACTTTGTTGGAGATTTCCTTTGAAGTACAGAAACTTTTACAAAAGATGAGATGCCAATTTTTGATCCTTTGAAGTATTTTCTGTGCATTTTGGTTTTTGTTCATGAACTGTCTACCTACCCCTATGTTTTTAATATTTCTACCTACATATTTCTCCAGAAGATTTGGTATTTCTGTTTTAATGTTTAAATCTTTGATCCATTTTGACTGTAGTTTAGTGCATGGTGATAGGTACGGGTCTAATTGTAGTCTTCAGGATGGGGAAAGCCAGCTTTTCCAGCACCATTTTTTGAAAAGGCTCTCTTTTGTTTTTCCAGTGAATATGTTTGGTACCTTTATCAATGATAAGGTAATTGACTATGCTTGCTGTTGTATCTGCACCTACTAATATGTTCCATTGATCTTCAGGTTTGTTTCTATGCCAGTACCATGCTGATTTTATCACAGTACATTTATACTATAATTTTTGGTCACGGATTATAATACATCATGCCTGGGAAATCCCTTGTATCCTAGAAGTGCTTTTGATATATTTGGTCTCTTCTGATTCCAAATGAGTTTGAAGAAAGTTCTCTCTCACTCTGTGATGTATACTAATGGCATTTTAATCAGGATTGCATTGACTCTGTATAACAATTTTGGGAGTGTAGCCGTTTTCAGAATGCTTGTTCTTTCTATCAAGAAGCATGAAATATTTTTTCCACTTTCTCAAATCCTCTTCAGTTTCTTTTCTCAGAGTACCATAATTTTCACTGTATAAATCTGTTATGTCCTTTGTGAAAGTGATTCCTAAGTATCTCAATTTTTTGATGTTATTGTGATTATTTTTGGATGTTGATTTTGTATCCTGCATTGTATTCAACATTGTTGAATTTGGTGACTAAATCTACAAGACTCTTGGTGGACTTTTGGGTGCTCTCTATATGGAGTATCATGTCATCTGTAAATAATGATCATTTTACTTCTTCTTTCCCAATCCTTATTCCTTTTATTTCTCTCTCTTATTTAATTGATCTGGCTAATCTTTCCAGAAATATATTGAACAGGAGTGGAGACAATAGACACACTTGTCTTGTTCCTGATTTTAAAGTGAAGGCCTTCAGTGTTCGTCCATTTAATACATGATTTTGGCTGTTGGTTTCTCATAGTTAGCTTTTGTTAGGTTGAGATATTAATCATCTATTCCAATTCTCTGTAGGGTTTTTATCATGAATGAGTGCTAGAATTTGTCAACAGCTTTTTCTGCATCTATTGAGATAATCATGTGTTTTTGCTCTTGGTTCTGTTGATGTGGTATATTACATTTATGGATTTGGGTATATGGGACCTTCCCTATACTCTTAGAATGAATCCTACTTGGTCATGATGCATAATCTTCTTGATGATTCATGCCAGTCTGTTTGTTAGTATGTTTTTGAGGATTTTTGCATCTATATTCATTAGAGAGATTGACCTGGCATTCTCTTTCTCAGTTGAATATTTGTCTGCTTTTGGAATCAGAGTAATCCTTGGTTCCAGTAATGTTTGGGAGAATTGCATCCCTTTCAGTTTAATTGAAGAATTTGAGAAAAGTTGGTATTAAATCTTCTCTAAATTTCTTGTAGAAGTCTGAGCTGGGCTCATCTGAACCTGGGCTTTTCTTTGTTGGTAGGCTTTTGTTTTTAACATTTTCAAGTTCATTTTTCATTACTTGGCTATTCATAGTTTGTATATCTTTTTGACTCAGCTGTGGCATTTCATATGTATGTAGGAAACTACATTTCTTCTGATTTCCATCCTGTGAGGGTAAAGATTTTGGAAGTAGTTAATAATGACCTTCTGAGTTTCTCTAAGGTCTGTAGTGATTTTATGCTTTTCATTCTTTATTGCATGAATTTGGATTTTTTCTTCCCCAACTTTTTTTTTATTAGGTTTGTGAGGGGTTTATCAATTTTATTTATTCCTTCAAAGAATGAATTCTTTGATTCATTTATTTTTTTATTGTTTGTTTCTTATCCACTGAATTAATTTCTGCTATAATATTTATAATTTCCTGCCCTCTTTGGATTGACTTGGTCTTCTTTTTCTAGGATATTGAAGTGCAGCATAAGATCATTTATTTGGGTTTGTTCTGTTTTCCTAATGTGTGAACTTACTGGTATAAAATTTCTCCTTAAGGCAGCTTTCATTGCATTCCACAGGTTTCAGTAAGTTGTATCTGAATTTTTGTGTGATTGTAAATATTTTTTAATTTCTTCTTTAATTTTGTCTGTGACCCACTGGTTGTTTATGAAGTTTTAAGTTAATTTCCATGTGTTTATGTTGTTTTTCTAGTTTCTTTTGTCAATAATTTCCAGTTTTATTGCACTGTGATCAGATAGTATGCATGGGCCAATTTTAGTTCCTTTAATTTACTTAAGAGTGTTTTGTATGCTAGTATATGTTCTGTTTTGGAGAATGTCCTGTGTGCACCTAGGGAGAATGTGTATTCTGTTGTTGCTGGGTGAAATACTCTCTAAAGTTCTACCAAGTCAATTTCTTTACAAGTTTGGTTTAGTTCTCTTATTTCTTTGCTGATTTTTTTGTGTAGGTGATGTATCACTTTGTGACAGTGGCATGTTAAAGTCCTCCATTACTATTGTATTATTGCTCATTTGATTCTTCATATGTATTAAAATTTGTCTTATGTGGAAGGGTGCTCATAAATTGGGTGCATATATATTTATGATTGTTATGTCTTCCTCTTGCAGTTTTCCTTTAACAAGTATGTGGTAACCTTTTTTGTCGCATTGGATGATTTTTAGTTTGAAGTTGATGTCAATAAGCAGGATAGCTATCCTTGTTTTTTTTCTGGTTTGCTGTGGCATGGAGGATTGTTTTCCTCCCTATGACTTTTAGTCTGTGAAGTTCCTTTTGAGTTAAATGTATTTCTTGCATGCAGCATACTTTTGGATTTTGATTATTAGGTCCTGCACTTTTCCCCTCTTTAATTACTTGTTCTAATTAGTGGTTCCTTTCTGATGTTCTTGAAGCTGTGATCACTTCTGTCTCTTTGTAGAACTTGTCAATATTCTTTGTAGGGTTGGGGTGGTGGTCATAAATTTCTTCAGTTGTTGTTGTGATAGGAGGATCTTATTTGCCATTTGCACTTGAGAGATAGTTTTGTAGGGTATATTAATATGGGTTGGAAGCTAATTTCTTTCAAGACCTAAAATACTTCACTCCAAGCTCTTCTTGAGTTGATGGCTTGTGTTTAGAAATCTTCCATGATTCTGATGGAACTTCCATTGTATGTGATTTGTTTCTTTTCTCTAGCAGCTTTTAATATTCGATTTTTTGTTTTGGTGGATTTCTGAGATCTTGATTATTTTGTGTCTAGGTGTAGATTTATAATGATCATGGCTGTGTGGAGTTCTATATGCCTCCCTTATCTGTATGTCAGTTTCCTTTCATATTTTTTGAAAATTTTCTGCTATTATTTTTGCAAATAGTCTTTTTATGTCTTTTATGCTGTTTCCCACTGCTTCATTGACATCTATTATTCTTATATTATCTTTCTATGCATCATCTTGTAGCTGCTGAATTATTTCCCTGTTCCTTGTTAGTTTTAAGAGATCTTTTGTTTCATATTCCTTAGCCTCAGCATTTTTTTAAGGTTCGAAAGTCTATCTTCAGTTTAATTCAAGCTGTTTTGCCAACTTTCAATGGCATTCTTAATGTTCTAGATATCTGTTTCATGAATTCTAATTTGGTTCAGTGTTTCCATTATTTTTGTGGTCTATCCTATTTTTCTTTCTATGTCTTCTTTAGTATGGCTGAGTAATTCTTTTGAAATTCTTGTCCCCTCTTTTTTTGACCTGACAGATTATTTCTGATCTTATTTATTCTATAACCATGGACTTGTTTCTTTACTTCAGTTGCGATCATTTCAGAGATTTCAGGTGTATGACTTCTAAGTTCTTGTATATCTTTGTCTCTCGTATTTATTATCAGTGTGCTAGAGGATTGAGATTGCCTTTTGCTCTTGTATTGAGCTCCTAGTAATCACCCAGACAGAGTCCTGCAGACCATTCTGTATCCTCGTAAATTCTTAGAAGTTTGGGCCAGCACTATTAGAAGCTCCATGTCTAAGCATTTGGGACTAAGGAAGATCAGACCTTATCAGAGTCCCACAGGCTGTCCAGAGTCCACCAAAATTCTATTTTGCTGTAATTATTAGTAACAAAGACTTCCAGAAACTTTCATCCCAGGGTTTCCTCTTCTGAATATGTCCATTTATACACCAGAGAACAGAGAAAGAGTTTGTAGAGGTTTCACTTCACAATTAGCAGGCTCCAAAGTAGCATGGCATGGCAGAGC
Source organism: Ctenomys sociabilis (assembly GCA_004027165.1). Lineage (NCBI taxonomy): Eukaryota > Metazoa > Chordata > Mammalia > Rodentia > Ctenomyidae > Ctenomys > Ctenomys sociabilis. The sequence goes on along the minus strand of PVKA01009453.1, from coordinate 19,887 downwards.
AGCAACAGTTCATGGTGGAAGAAGGCAGAAAAATCAAAGAAGCAAAAAAGGAGGAGCCAACAATTTTATTGTATGGGTTTATCTTTATGATAAGGCCATACTGTAATTTTTATTGTCAGTAGAATAGCTCTGAATTTTTTTCCTTAATTTGAAATCTTGCCTGTCCCTGTAAAAAGTTTTATGTTGATTGTTTCTCCATTTTTCCCTAGAGGTGACTGGACACAGCTATGGTACATATAGTTCTAAAAATGCTTCCGCACATTCTTCAATCAGTTATTTGAGTATAATATTTTCTGTAGTCTGTAGTCTGATGCTGCTACAGTTTGTGTCTAGTTGTTCATCTAAAGCCTCACGTAGTCATGGGGCAGACTTCTAGAGTTTGTGATTAACTCATGATCCACTGGGATTATGGGTGGGAATGATGCTAGGATTATGGGTGTGAATACTACACCCAGCTTGGGTATATAGCCTGAATGCAATTTAAGGGAGACAGATTTGTGTCTATAGTCATTGTTGCTGCTACTCTTTTTGCTATCTACTCTTTGCCACTACAGTGAAAGGTTGCTCTCTGCCACGTGCCAGTCTGCTTTGGAGCCAGCTGAGTTTCAACTGAAACCTCCAGTAACTGTGAGCTAAATATACCTTTCCTTCCTTCCTTTTGAGTGTTAGGTATTTGTCCCAGAAATGAGAGGAAAGTAAGTGAGACAAAACTTGGTACCAGAGAAGTGGGATCATTGCTATGGCTCAACCTGACCATGTGGAATACAAGTTTTTGGGAATGGCTTATGGGAAGAGAGAGGAGAGATTTGGAGATGTCACCTATAAAAGAAGCACTGGAACAGCTTCAGGTGTTTTGTATGGGAGATTCTGGTCAGAGTTCAGAGCAGAAGGCTGATAGAAAGCCTTCTTTAAAGACCAGGCTGAGTAGGTTTCTGATAGGAAGAAAGACTGCATTGATCATGCAACTCCTGATGATTTGTGCTTTGGTTTGGCAGAAATTTTGTCTGCATTTTGCTTATGTCCAGAGACTTTGCTTGAGACTGAGTTTAAGTATGGTGGACTAATCTGGCAAAAAAATAGAAGTATCATGACTGTTGTTGGGGGCTTTTAGCCAGATTTATGTTGAGAATCAAAAGCAAAGAACCCAAAAATAAAAGTGTTCGGCCAGAAAGGAAGCTCCAATAAAACTTTGGAATACAAAGATAGAACTGAGAGGATCTCCATTGACAAGAAGGAAAAAGAAAATGGAAAGGTTGTCCTGAGGGCATCACTGAGGGCAGGTCTCCACTCTTTGCAGCCTCAGAACTGCAAGGGAGAGGGACTTTGCCTTGAGGGGAAAGCCTCAGAGTATCATGTTCCCAGAATGGTGGCAGTGGCCACACCAGGTTGCAGAATGGTGCCATCACAGAATTCATTCCTTGGAGTCATGGTGAGAGGGCTCAATGATCCAGGCACTTGACCCTTATGGCCAAGAGAGAAGAAAATCTGGGTACCTTTCCAGCTGGCAGCAGACCTTGTCCTTGTCCATGTGGCATTGGTTTTAGGTGCTTGCAGAATGCAAGAGTTCTGAGGTTAAGAAGTCTTCCATCTAGATGTCAGAAGTCCTGGGAGGCCAGGCAGTGTGCCCCTGAGAGGGCAGTGCAAAGCTGTTGAGTGAGAAGCCTATTCCATGGAAACATAGGAAGTTTGAGAAAGTAAGGAACATGGAGCATCTAAAGGAAACTGCAAACAGGGAGCAAGTCCAGCTCAAAAGAGAAGCCACGAAGCTACCACCAAGAGTACTATAGGGGTAGAGCCATTAAGGCTTTTAGAGCTCATAACCCTGCACAGAATGCTTTTGATGTTCCACATGGAACTACAGGACTTAATGTTCACCCTTCTGTATTTTGGACTTGCTTTGGTTCTAATGCTTGGTATCCTGCTGTGTGTACCTTTTGGGATGGTAATGTTTATCTTGTGACATTGAATTTTGGAAGTGTTTAACTTTTCCTTTGTACAGAGGCTCACAGCTAAGTTTGCCTTAGATCATGGAGGAGACTTGGGACTTGGACTTTTCAGCAATGCTGAAGCTGTAAGAACTTTTGCAACTCTTAGAATTGGACTAAAATATCTTTTGCATAAAGGAATGTGCATGAGTGCTTTAGAGTCCAAGGACAGACCCCCAAAGTTTGTTATGGTTTGTGTCTAGTTATTTCCCCAAAGCAGCCATGGGGTTGACTTCTAGAGTTTGTGATTAACTGATGATCCACTGGGATTATGGGTGTGAGTGTTGCTGGGATCATGGGTATGAGTACTACTTGAAGCCTGGGATGTAGAGCCTGAATGCAATTTTTTTTGTCGGGGTGGGGGTGGGGCTGGGAGGGGGATTGAACTCAGGTCCTTATGCTTGCCTGGGAAGCACTTATTCCACTGAGCCATCTCCCTAGCCTTGAATGTAATTTAAGAGAGATAGACTTCTTCTCTGCTATTGTTACTAATCTTTTAGCTCTCTGCTCTTTGCCACCACCATGAAAGGTTGCTTTCTACCATGTGCCACTCAGCCTTGGAGTCAGCTGAGTATGGACTGAAACTTCCATTAACTGTGAGCTAAGCAAACCTTTCCTTCCTTCATTTTAGGTGTCAGGTATTTGTTCCAGCAACTAGAGAACAGTAACTAAGACAGATGCTATATAAAGCTTTTAATTGTTTAGAGATCATTCTATGCCTATGATTTATACTCTAAATAACGAATATAACAACAATAGCATGCAATGTAACTATGGTCAGTGTCCTACTAACCTGTTTTGAAACTTGGTTTTATTGTTATGTTAAATTTCCTTTGTCTCTCAAATTAAAAAATAGAAAGATAAAATAAACTGAGAATATTGATATAGAATTTCTTTGTAAACCTGTATACACACTCTGTTGTCTTCTTGTGAAATTGTTTCTTTTGTTATTGAAATACTTCAAGGACTTTGTTTCATCTTTTTTTTTATTTCTACTACTCTTCTCTCCAACTTTCACTGCTCTTGGATGTTTTATATTCACTCAGTAGCTCTCATTTAAAATTTTTATGGCATATTTATTCTTGGCTTATTTCTCCTATCTCCCAAAGAGCATCTCATGAAGAGTTATGGGTATGGTCCTAAAATCCAATAAAGATGCATTTGTCAGACTGATTTATTTTCTAAACTCTGCTCCTGTTAAATTCATAAAAGAAACCAGATTTCTGCAGATATTTGACTACTGTAGTGGAAATGATAAGAAGTGCAAGAGTCATCCAGGCGAAGATATGAGGAAGTGCCACATGAGGAAAGTCTCTATGGCTCACACAAAATTGTTCTTTCTCAAAGGATGAGGCAGTTGCTTAAGAAGAAAAATTAATCACAAAGCATATTAAATCACCAAGCATGGTAAAGGTTGGTTTTGTGACTCATGACAATTAGTGTGAAGAACTAGGAAGTATGACTAAATAGACTAGGGAGAAGTCACAACTTGGTAAGTTAATTTTATTTTCAGACTCAGCAGTCAAGGCAAATGCTTTCCAAGAGAAAAATCTCTGATGACATAAATCAGAAGGAAAAGGGAAAGATTTTTGGGAGGAAAAGGGAAAGGAGCTTGGGGGAATGGAGAAGAAAGGAAGCGATGGGACGGAAAATACTTCAGATATACTGAATGCATGAACCAATTTCCCAAAATGAATCTCACCATTATGTATTGCTAACATATTATAATAGAAAAATCCCCTGAGATTATCTGGTCATTATTATAAAACCTATGTTTTAAGCAATGGAGTCTCAGCATGATAGTATGATTTTCTTACACCACATGGAAGGTAAACAAATGACTTGGCAAAACCTTAACATAAGAGAAGATTTTGCCCTCAATTTTCTTCTAAATCCTTTCCTGATCACCATATTTCTACAAATTTTGGTGGTGCCCTACTTCTTCCTGGCTGTGTCATGCAGTAATTTTAGAATAGTAGCAGTAAAATTATCTATCCTTGGCTTTGTTTGGCATGCAGAAAACAAACTGAAAGCATTACAGTTGAATTTTTCCTTACTAGTTCAGGGGAGCACATCAAATGTCTTACAGTACTTGTAATCAACTGTAGTTCATTATTTTTTTCACCTTATACATCTATTTTATTTTTTATTTTACTCAAGTTCTATGGTTATTTTGCTCATTTCCAATGGAGAACTAGGAGAATTTATTCTGAGTTCCTGTTTGTTTCACCTGTATGTCAGTTCCCAGATTCAGACAGCGTTGAGAATTTGCTGTTAGAATTGGCTTAGCTCTTCTTTGGCTCCCTTTCGACAGGCACTATGCTTCTTTACTTTTCTGGCTTGACTTTCTGGTATTCTTCTCCTGTTTTGGAGAGACTGAGCACACAGCTCTTTGTCCTGCTCCTTCCTCCACTCCAGTGCAGGATTCTTTCATAAATTACCCCGTGTTGGTCCAGAAGATGCTCTGAGTGCCACAGTAGAGTATAAACAGACTGATCTCTCCTTTCATTTCTTTCCATTGTCTATGTCCCACCCTTCTGCATCTTGTCTTCCCTCATTTGGAGCCTCCTCGTGTGCTGCAGGTGAAAGGTACAATCCTGATGGACACATTCGTCCTCTGTTCAGTATTGGTAAGAAGACTGAATTTTATTAACTGGGTTTTAATCACCTAGGCAGGCAAATCTTCAATCAAGTACCAGGCCTGAGAACCTCCAACTTTGTCCTGGGGGTGAAGCATAAGTTTGTGTAATTTCATCTTTCAGACATGTCAAGTGAGAGCTACAATTTTTTACTCATTATTAAGTATTTTCAGGGCCTTTAGACACACGAAATTGGTATGCTTCCTGTCCCATTTCATCAATTCATAAAATACTTTTGCTCTTTAGAAAACCAAGGTCTACATGTTTTTCTCAATGTAAATTGTTTTATTATTATTATTATTTATTATTTTTTAGGGAAGGGTTTATATGGTGTTCAGGTTCTCACTACTGGATGGAACTCATAGCGATGATCTGCCTGCCTGTTTACAGCCTCCCAAGAGCTGGGATTACATGTGTGAGCCACCATGTCCAGTCTCAATCATCATCTCAGTGCGCCCTGGGCGTGGCAGGCCCAAGGATTGAATCCTCACCCCCTGTGCCTGCCTGCAGGCACTTTAATCCTCTGAGCTATTTGGCCAGCCCTACATAGATTATTGATTGTTTGTTTGCATTCACTCCCATCTTTTCGTATGACAAACTGGGTCTCATTTAAATTAAGATGGAACTGTGAATTGAGAAACTGCAATATTGAATTCAGCCTTCATTTTTAAGTATTTGGCCGTCAGTTTTATCAAAATAATCTCAAATTAGGAATTCATTGTTAATCTTCATTTTGGAAATCCTCATTAATCTTCATTTTACTGATAAAGAAACGAAGACTAAGGAGAATTTAAATAACTTGAAATTGCACAGAATATCAAGGGCAGAATGATATTAGAATTAACCAGAAACATTTGTTTTATATCTACTGGGAAGCAATATATACTAATAATGGATAATCATTGCTTAAGATGTTAGCCTTTCTATAATTTAATTATATTCTGAAAGCTCAAGATGTTAACCTTTCTATAATTTAATTATATTCTGGAGAATAAAAAAAAATAAGCGCATCAATGCTATGATTCAATGGTGATTAAACATATTTTAAATAATTTATCAAAGGCACTGTGAACTGGTGCTTCTGTACAGTTGAGTCTATATAGTCAGCCTTTTCTAGAGGTAATACACATGATGAAATCAGCATTCTGGGCCTCACAACACCAGCTGAGTAAAGACAGGAAAACATCCCCAGCAGTGGTTGCTTGGATGAATGTATGTGCCAAACTGAGATCATTGCGTTAGTGAAAGAAACCAGGACACATAAGTATCCCATGGCTTCTGCTTAATAGAAATCCGGAACATAAATTGAGAGCAAAAAAAAAAAAAAAAAAAAAAAAATTGGATAAAAGGAAATGATGAGGTAGATCTTTTGCAAAAAGAAAGGGCTCCAAGATATGGAGAAGGGAAGAGAGAGGGAAGGGGAAGAGATTAACAAGAAGTTCATATATGTTATGTCCATGTACCAATTCCCCAGGAGGAAAAGAATCCAGACTGAAAACATTTACTCACAAAAAAAATTGAAATTAAAAAAGTGTTATGGCCATCTAAATTCATCCTTCAACTAAATGTTTATTAAGTGCCTATACACGTAGCCACTGTTCCAGGTGCTCAGTAGGCAGAAAATACTTACCTTAAAAGTCTTTTCAAAACAATGATCCTGAGAAACATCAGGAGATTTTTTGAAACTAGCAGTTAAGTGGTAGGATTCTCACTCTATTTATATATGTTGATAACTGTGAACCAAGCAACTACACTGAATTTAGTAATAGAAGGGTCACACTCCAAACGCCTGCCATTCTGATCTAAATATGTACTTCTTGTCATGACATACCAGCTATTACTATACTGCCCTTTTTTAAACAGTAGTAAATGAAAAATAAGACAAAAAAAGTCACAAGACAGTCATGCTACAATGCTACTATGCTGTATATGGATGGATTTCTAAATATCTATGTAAATATATGTAAGCATTCATTCCTATTTTTTTTAAAGTCTTTTCAGAATCGGGGGAAAGAAGTAGAATTTTGAAAGCCAGTGTTTGGATGGATTTTGTTAGTTCTTTTGGGTTTCCTTTTGATTTTGCTATTCATATTTATAACTCATCTTCAAAAGATTGATTAGAATATTGCCTGTGTTGTTCTGCTCTGGGTGGTGCCCTCTGTACCACATTAAAAAATATGTGAACCTTCTTTTCTCCTCCCCTGTTTTGTAGTTCAGCAATCAATTCTGAATTACTTAATTCTTCTTTCTCTGATTTATGATTCCAATATTCATCCTTATGTTACTTTAGTTTTTTATTATCTATTCTATTTTATCTCAGCTTTTGTTCTTTTTTTGATGAACATTTCTTTGAAGCATCCCTAAGATCAAGGTATTAACACTTGACTTGAGAGCACAGAGAGCAGAAGTTCACTTCTATCTGAAAAATAGCCATTTCTAGAAAGTGTTGTTCATGCCAGAGAAAACCAGAACTGGACAGAAGATAAAGTGGTGAAGATAGATTTTATTTGGGGCTATTGTGATGGGGAAAGACAGAACACAGCAGAGAGCTGGACTCTATTCTCAATATATTTAGTATAAAGAAGGACCTCTGTGTCCTCTGGAGGAGAATGGATGGATGCACCTCAAGACCACAATGTTAAGTGAAATGACTCAGACACATACGCATAAGTGTCTCATGGCCTCTCTTAGGAGAAACCCAAATGCAAATAAAGCAGTAAAATAAGACACAGATAACACAAATAGCTCAGCAAATTAGAGTGCCTGCAAGCAGGCACCAAGGGGATCCCTGGGCCAGCCATGCCAGCCCCTCCCACAGGACATGCTGAGATGGCAATTGAGACTGGGTGTGGTGGCTCACTTGTAATCCCAGCTCTTGGAAAGTTGTAAACAGGCAGATCACTATGAGTCTGATCTAGTAGTGAGACCCTGAACACCCTATAGACCCTTCCCTAAAATACAAAATAAAATAAAATACAGATAACAGAAAACAGAGAGATAAGCTTTTGTTTTGCAAATGCGAAGAGGATCAAGAAATGGAGGCAAGAGGGGACTGCAATGAAAGAGAGTGAAAACATCACGCATATTCAGCAATTCCCGATCAGCAACATGAGCATGTACTGCACGCACTTACCAATTTAAGAAAAAGACCAAGGCACAGGGATTGCCAGATAGAAAACTCCCAGGAAGAGACATCAAGTATGCCAGGGCTTCAGACTGTATCAGCCTTCTAGAATCTGTACCACCGCAGGCATGGTGGCCAGGTGGCCAGGGTGAGGAGTGAGGGCTTCTGGTCATCTGCGAAGGCTGTGAGCTTGCAAGGGCACAGGATTCGTGCTAATGCTTGAGGGAACATTATTAGTTAACGCTGAATTTTACATTGATGTGCACACATGAGCCTAGGAAAAGGTTCAGAGGATAGAAGTTCAGCCAAGTGAAGAATGTTACTATTAAGATATAATTTTAATTGTATGTATGAACCATAACATGATAATTTAACACCTATATGGGACATGTAATGCCTAAGTGAAGGACTTTTTTTTTTTTAACTCATAATCAATCTTTACTCTTTAGTGAGGTTTTTTAGCTATTGCATTTAGTAGAATTTAGGAGTTCACGAAACAGAAAATAAAAGCACTCATTTGTTTTATTTTTATGGAGGAAAATATCCATTACATGCTTTCTAGAACCCAATCTGAGACTTCATTCTCTCATTCTCAGATGCAAAAATATTGTTAGGTTTACATTTAACTTATTGTGTAAATGAATTTAAAATTTAATGAAGAATGATCACAGTATACTGAGAGATGACGAGTTGTGTATCTTTTGTCAGAATAGTGAATTTTAAAACTGTAGTGATAATTATAATGAATAAATGTATTAAGATTAATAACTTAAGGGCCAGATATATAGCTCAGTGGCAGAAGGACCTGCATGGCAAGCATGAGGTCCTGAGTTTGATACCTGACACCCCTCAAAAGATTAATAACTAGTTAAGAAAATGGAAGTAGATAATTTCCATTGCAAATCAATATTTCCACTTCGCAGATATCAACCAAAGTTCTTATAGTGGTAGATTTTGTAAATATAAAAATAAGTATGAGAACATGAAAGAGTAATTAAAATCTAAAAGGTATAACAGAAACTGTGAAATGGAAAGAACTTGTTCAATAGGAAGGAAAAACTGAGGTGAGGAATGAGACAAATGAAAGAAGAGAGAAAGATGTATTTGAGTATACATGCAAAATAGTTCGGATAATTGTATTGTTGATTTCTGTTGGTCTTTCAAGAAGAACAGTTAATGCTTAATTTATTTTTCTAGTTACTCATTATTTTTTCTCCTGAATTTTTTTTTTATAACTTCTTCATTATTGTTTTTTTTTCTTTAAATGAATCTTGTGTGTTTATATCTGGTAATCTAAACAATTACTTTGAAGATAGCATCATGTAATGCAACAACCATTGTTAAATTCATATTACTTTGTTTAGTGAAATTTTGTATTGTTTCTAATACTGTTTTTTCTATTAATATTTGATATTCTTAAAAAGTTAAAAATATTAAGAATATAAAAATAAAATAGATTACATTGTTTTTGTATCATATAAACACAATGTATGAAACTTACCCACACAGTTTCTTTTCATAGTATTTTGACTAAGCATGTACAAAGTCTTAAATACATATATTTGAGGGGCACATTGGGCAAAAATTTGAAGACTTACATTAATGTATCATTGTCTTCCCAATTAAGATCATTGATACATATGAAGTAAATTTTTTTGCATTTATTATATTTACACTTTTTGTCACTACCATTTATTTTCAAATGACTATTTTGTTTTCAACATCTACAGGCTTTTATTTGTGTAAAAATCTCCAAGGCTTCAAGCTCAGGCTGATATTTATTTTTTTGGCAGAACCAGGGACTGAACTCCATCCCTTGTGTTTGCCAGGGAAGCACTTACTCCACTGAGCTATCTCCCTGGCCCCAACCCCAGCATTTTAACCTGAACCTTTAACATTTTCATAGCTGCTTAACACTATAAGGGGAAGACATTAATACTGTACACTTTGTCATTAGCCCACTGCAAAAGTAGCAGTATAATAGTCTTCTGCATGCTAAGCAAACACTATTCCTGGGCTACGTCCCTACCTCATCACAGCCTTTTTATAGAGCAAAGGGCTGTTCACATGCTTCATAATTTTTTGAAAGCAAATGGTTCTTTTGTCTAACACACAAAAGCTGATACATATAATCTTTCTGTTTTCTTTTTCTTTTGTTTGGTGGAACTGGGGATTGAACTCAGGCCCTTGTGCTTGCCAGGGAAGTGCTTATTCCACTGAGCCATCTCTCTAGCCCCAGAAATACATAATCTACATAATGAATGTATTAAAGCTTTGTATATTAAATTTGGGGTTTTGACACTTTGTTGAATAAACAAGTTTTATTTATAAATTTAGTCAACATACATAATTGACCTAAAAACTTCAGTATAATAAATTAAAAAACTCCTGGATAGTAACCAGATGCAACCTATCCCAGCACCATCTTAATTGGCAGAGATCCAATAGGCTGAGCAGTATACTCCTCCCCTACCACAAGTTCACAGTAACTCCACAAGGAAAAAGAAAAGAACCTTGGTATTGTTTCCTCTCAGGAGATCAAAAAAACCTAATTATGAGACCGACCACAACACAATGAAAAGCTGCACTTTCCTAGGATATTAGCAACAGATGAAGCTGGTGTGAGTTAACTTGTTATTCTAGAGCCCTTATAAACCAAATCCCCCAGTTAGTGTTTGCAGCATCAGCGACTACTTATTCTCCCCTTAAAACCAATTGTTTGGTAAATAGTCCTCAATGTCACATGAAAGTTTAATGTTTAATTGTTTTATCAACCTTGCATGCCTATATGTGGTAGTCTGAGCAACAAATTTGATGAAAACAATGTGTAATACAATAATGATTGTTAATTTTCTATTCTTGTTTTGAAATTCTATAGCATTTGTATTGTTTTGTGTTGCATTGTTTCTGTGTTTGTTCTTATTATATTTTTCCTTGAAGTTCTAATAAATTCATTGTAGTTTGGGAAATAATGAGTTTAACTCAGTAAATTAAGATTTATTGGGGCAGGGGAGATAGCTCAGTAGAATAAGCACTTCCCTGGAAAGTGCAAGGGTCTGAGTTCAATCATTAGTTCTGCCAAAAAAAAAAAAAATGACTGCATTTTATACTAAAGCAAATGCAGTAATCATATTTTTTACACATATAATATTACACATGTACTTATTTGGTGAGAATAGTCCTTCTACAAGTGACTTAAGAACCAGCTACAGCTCGTTGTGAGAAAATTAAAATCTCTGAAGGAACAAGAATCAGGTTTCTTGGCAATTTTAGAATTTTTTTATAGAAAATCTGTAAGCTCCTACTTATAATAGGAATAATTATGCCTTCCCTCTCTAAAATATAAAGGTTCTAACTCAACATTTCTTTATAAAATGCCATTATGAGGCATTTTTTAAGTGTTATAAAGGTATTTAATGGTTTTACATTTCAATTTACATAGAGGTAGTGAATAATCATTATTTATAAATACCAACTGTTTTTTGAAAGCTAAACATGAGTTTTTTTTTTTTTTTTTTTTTTTTTTTTTTTTTTTTTTTTTTTTTTTTTTTTTTTTTTTT
>PVKA01009452.1:51066-68456 GCA_004027165.1 Ctenomys sociabilis | reverse complement strand
AGAGAGAGAGAGAGAGAGAGAGAGAGAGAGAGAGAGAGAGAGAGAGAGAGAGAGAGACAGAAAGAGAGAGACAGAGAGACAGAGAGAGAGAGAACAGACATGTACCATATACATACACAGATACGTAGATGAATGGCTTGCATTTATTTATGAAGCCCCCAGCCACCACACATCATTTGTTCACAGGCCTGTAAACACCATTACATGTCTATGCGACTCCTTTTATGTCCCCAGAAACAGTCTCTTCTATCCTCTGAAGTGCCATATTTTAAATGTGACACTTGACTCAAATTGCAATCATGCCACACCTATGGCTCCCCCACAATACTCTATCAATACTTTTCTTAATTAATTCTAAGAAACTACATGCTGCATCTTTAGTTTTATACCTAGGAACCCTGGGTCTTGCAAACATCCTACACTACTGAAAGTCTCCACAGAGCTCTTCTAGTCACGGACACTGCATCATCCCCCCTATAAAGGAAGCTAAGTATCCTCATTGTCCTTAGCCTTATCCTGAAAGCTCAGTGTTGGGTGGGAGGGCCACTCCAAGTCCCCACAGCACAGGCCTACTAGGCACTTTGTCTCAGGCTCTACACATGGAAGGAAGAGAGGGCACTAGCTGCAGCCGTGAGCCTGGCTTCCACACACCTTGTAGAAACCCTTTGAATTTCATGCCAATACGAGCACAGGTGGCATCATTATGTGATTTTCCTACCACACTTGCAGGTGTGCCACACAGCCTTGACACAGCAGCTGGAGTGCGTGGCAGCCAGCGCACTGACCCCAGCTGGGAGGCCTGGGATTGGGCTTTGCTGGAGGACACGTTCACAGCTGGGAAGGCTCTCTCCAGGGTCTCTGACAGTGAGTATGCTGCTTTGTCACATCATCACTGGCAGACTTATTCCAACCTTAGTCATCCTTTAAAATGAGACAGATGGAATCTCATCTATGATCACCAGCAGGCCTTGAAGGGCCAAGGAGCTAAGCTGGAGCTTATAATCGTACAAGATCTTATAATTGTTGTGTGCATTGTCTTTGAGAAAAGGAATTCTGGGAAGAAACCAAACACACACACACACACACACGCACACACGCACACACACACACACACAGAATGCTGACCATTTAAAAGTTGAACATCTTTCATGTTTGTATGGAAAACTGGCTTTGCTTCCTTAAAGCCTCAAACAGCCAGACTGAGCCACGTGTCCTTTTCAAGAAGCACAGGGAGAAGGCCACTCCATCTGGTCAACACAAAAACACACTACTGTTTCTCTCTTTCTAGGCATCCAAAGCAGCGTCCTCTGGCAGTTAGAGAGGAAAACTATTAACATAGTTCAAAGATTAAGAACTGGGAACTTCTTCTTGGCCAAACAATGGATTTCAGTTCTGTTCTGCTGGGTCACTTTGAGCAAGTTAAGCAACATCTCTGAACCTCACAAGTACAATAATAACATCAGTCTCCAGTTTGTTACATAGAAGTTCTGAGACAGGGACTGAACACACAGCAGATCATTATATACTAGAAGAGAATATTATTAGAATGCCACACTTCTTCTTTAGAGATGAACCAAAGCGTAGAGAAGTGCCAGATTCCTTGAGCCTGGAGACATGAACCAGTGCTCGTCCTTGGCTTCTCTCATCCAGGCTGAAGTTGCTAGCAATGTAGACAAGAGGCACAGCAGCCAGTGATGAGGGAGCCCAGTGTGAGACACAACCTTGCCTGGTTATTTCAGGTCAGTCCCTACCTGTTGCTGGTACCACACCCCATTCTTCTCTCAGAAGTGCCCCAGTGTGAGAAGACAAATTATCCAGTCACCTGACCTATGACTTTCCCAGTACGATCCCCACCAGCACATCACGGGGATACTAAGATGAGGGCATCAAAGATTCCTGGTCTGGGCCAAGATAGTCACAAGGTCTGAAAGACTGGCTGAAAAGACAGAATATAAATTGTGCGTTCACTGCTTTGAAATGGAATCCATGTTAAAATTGTAGTACTTGGCTACACTGGGTTAAATGAAAATATTAGTAAAATTAATCTTCCATATTTCTTTTCCTTATTTCAAGGGGCTGTCAAAAATATTAATGGGGAGGCTTTCATTGTATTCTGTCAGACAGGATATGATGTACTAGAATTGGAGTCCTGTAGGAAGGACTGGATAGGCTACTGGTCACTGGGTAGGCTAATGGATTTTCTCTCAAGTTTTTGGGGAAAAAGGTCCCATCCACATAGGACTATGCCATGATTGTCCTACGTGACTGGATCTCCACTCCTAATCCTGCATGTAGCCCCAGATTCTCTCCAGGCTGGACACACACCTCTGCATCTCATCTACATCATTCAATGGGTGTTTGAAAGGGACCCAAATTCTATGCGTTCACAGTCTGGCTCCCCATCTTCTGCCCCTCAACCTCCCCTTGCTCTACCTTCTCATCCTGGGTACCAGTCCTTGTAACCACCAGATGCCAGAGCTTTTTATCACTGGTCTTGACTTCTTTCAGAAAAAAAAAGAGAAGCTCCCTGCCAGCCCTTTGGGGTGTATCTCTCTACTGTCTCTTCTCCACTTTACTGTCACACTCCCAGTTCTTCCCACTTTATTCTTTAATACAATCATTTTGACATACTCCAAACCAATCATCTTTCTTCTCTTTACAGGACTCTTCAGCACTGAGTAGTCTTTCTGTACCACAGAACTTTCATGTCCCAGCTTTAGCCACGCCCTTGAGCCTCCGTGATGTCTGATATCTTTTCTCCCTTTGAACTTAGCCTTCTTTTGGATCTCCATGCTTCTCTCCTCTACCCACCCCCAAATCCACAGCCCTCTGTGCTATTTCTCTTGATCATGTGCTGTGCTCTTCCAGCTCTAAGTTTTTAAATGGCAGTGCTTCTTGGTACTAATATCATCTCACCTCCTTTACCTGTTCTGAAACATTCTACTTAACCTGAGGGCACAGTTAAATCAATGGTCTCCAAAGGCTTTCCCAGTCCCTTGTACAGCAAAAACCAAGTCATCTTCCCAGCTGTGATAGCACTTTTAACATGGTGCCATGGTGACATAAGCCAGCATCATGTATGCAAGCACTTCTTTTCTTGTCCAATGGAGAAATTCTTTAATGTTTTATAGATATTTATTTGTCCTTTGCCCCTCCTTCATTCATAATAACTAGCACTGATTTATTTCAACAGTCACTTAGAAGGTGCTCCAGCTATGATGGGAAACTGAGAAGCAATGACAAAGGTCAATCTAGCACACTGTTGGAGGTTCACTGTCCTGTCTGGTCTCAGTTCAGGACAGAAAGAACCATTTGATGACTGATAAGGAGAGTTCAAGAACAGTTAGATCAATTTCATTGGTGTAGATGGATTTTCCAGTTAGGGTACATCAAAATACTAATTGAATATGCACAATGAGGATATCTAATGTCCAGGTCAGTCAGCTTGGTGAGCCCAGGACATGCTTCTGCTCTGTTGATTCTCTTACTCTAAACCTTTCCACCTTCATCTCAGATAGGACAGATGCCTAGAGGTGGACCTGGCTCTTCAAACCACATTGACGATGGAATGATCAATGGGCTGGAGAATAAAGAATGCCTCTGGGAAGGTAAAATTGCACTTATAGTAGGGTGTCAAAGAAGACCTTGCCTGAAAAAACCACCTTCTGATCCAGAGGGAAAATATCAAGGAAGAAAAGAGAACACAACAAGAAATGGAGACCCCGACTGTAATGGAGAGGCTCCTAGTCATATGTGTATTAAATTACAGGCAATTATTGGTGGGCTCCCTGTTGGCCTTAAAGAATTTGGTACCACACGTCCAAGAGAAACCTGACCTCGCAGGAGGGAAGCTTTGCCTCATCTCTTAACTCTGTGCCAACTTTGCTGGATTTGAATTTTCCAATTGTCCTTTTTATTCTTGAATCTCAACAACCACTGTTTAGAGAAATTGAAGAGATGATAAAATTCTCCAGCAGGTCAATTGTTTTTTAGGAACCCAAACTGGGGTTGTAAAAATGCCATATGATTTGAGAACTGACCAAAGTCTTGCTTAATGTCTTCTCTGTTGGCTTGTGGTCTACCCATGTCAAAGGAACTGATTTTTAAAAAATTTTTATTTATTTATTTGGTACAGGGTCTCACTCTGCAGCCTGGACTCCTAGTTATTCTCCTGTTTAAGCCTCTCCAGCCCTGGGATTATAGGTGTACATCACCACACCTGGCCTGGTCTCAATGACCTGTAGGGTGAACTCAAACCCAGGGTTCTGGGACCAGCACCACATGGGGTACCAGGGATTGAACCTGGGTCTTGAGCTTGCCGGGCAGGTGCTTAGATTGCTAAACTATCTCTCCAGTCCAGAAATTAATATTTTTGTATAAGCCAATCATATGATTTTCATGAACATGATCTTGAGGTGCTGCATGACTGTGGAGTTTGATTTGATTCTTCAAAGAATAATTATATTCTAGTCAATTTTAATGTTAATTACCCTTCATTGTATTTGTGAACCTCCACAAAGTTAAATGGGAGTGTATCATGTATCACTGAAAAACAAACCCCAGGATGATGCCAATGCTTCTCTGTAGCCAGGCCAGCTACAGAGCAGTGGACAATTCCCCTGCTGAGTCCAGCATGAGCCAGGCTGGCCCAAGCTTGTAGCTCTGATCATTCCAGGGTCCAGCCTTCTATCTCTGTGACAAAATATGCTTCTGAATCAGAAGGAATGAAGCTTTCTCAGTAAGGAACATGGATGTGAAATGCTTACAGGATGACTCGCCAAGGGTTTTATTTTCTAGGTCAGGCTGAAATTTTGACACTAATTCTCAGAGTGTGAGTCAAAGAGCTTAAGAAGTCTGTACTATCTCCTCTCATGCAAAAAATGAGCATATGAGCATATGCTGCTTTGAAGCTGAGAGGTTGTCTGCATTGGTGGTGTAGCCTTCCAAGCTGAGAGGTCCTAAATTTATGCTGAAGCCATGTTAAACAACCAAATCCTGATTTAGGTGTTCTAGATAAAAGTCTGTCCTGAGTGTTTGTACTGCACTATTACAAGGAATGATATTTGGGCCGGGGCGATAGCTCACTGGACTAAGCACCTGCCTGGCAAGCTGAAGGACTGGGGTTCGATCCCTGGTAACATGTGCTGTGCCAGCCTTGCTCTGAGCCCGCTGAACTGAGCACCCAAACTAGGCGTGGTGGTGTACACCTATAATCCCAGTGCTGTAAAGGCTGAAAACAGGAGGATCACTGAGTCTGAGCTGCATAGTGAGACCCTGTACAAAATGCATAAATTACAATAAATAAATAGGATGATGCTGACAATAGGTCTCACAATGGATTTGGGAAGAGAAGGAACCAAAGTCTATGAAAGTCAAAGACTGTTTGCTGCTATTGAGCAGGATTCTGTTTCATCTCTGGCGTCAGGGCATACAAAAGCCATACTACATGCTCTGTTCTCAAGCTATTTGCTCTCTATATTTACATGACGAGAAAAGCATTATTATACTACAAACTTTAAGAAAATTATTTAAAAATAGAACCTTAATACCAGAGATTTAGGGTAGTAGCAACTACCACTTGGATTTTAATGCTGATCAATTTTCTATTCATTAGCTCTTCTACCTTGATGTTTAAATAAGCAGAAGCCCAAAGCACCAATGAATCATGGGCTATCTACCTTTCAACTACATGTCACAGTAAGGCTTGTCCTTTCTTAATGGTGAAAATGTGTCTCCTTGGTTGTAGCTTGGAGTTTTTATTCTTAGCTATAGGAGCACTACATGCTGGAGATATGAGGCTAATTAAATTTGTTAAATACATTTTCAGGAGAATGCAAAATATGGCCAGTCACACCCTCTCATGTGGGACAGTCAGATTCCCAGTTTTCAGTCATTCACAGGTCCTACATAAACAAGGATCTCAGGCCCTTAGGAAGCCCAGGAATGGCTTGATACTTCATCTTCTCAAGCCTTTATCCAACCCTCAGCCCACCCTACACACATCCAGAGGACCCCACTGTCTTTCCTATGGAGATGCCTCCTCAGGGCCCAGCTGCAGGGCATTGTGGTAGCCATCAGCTGAGGCATTAATGCCACTCTAAAATGTAAGAGCTGTCACTTGGGATGGCGGTCTGTTTCCCTCCTTGGGCCAGCACTGCTGTTTGCTGTTAATGAACATGTAACCATACCCTGGATGATGTGCACAGAGTCCTCAGTGGGCTGAAATGAGAAAGAAAATCCTAACACACTTGGTTCTGGTCAAGAAAGCAGAGGAAGGTAAGTGATAAAGCTGCTTTAACCAAAAGTGTCCGATGAGCTCTCTTGAGAACCACCACTCATGGAAAGGTATTCTGCCGATCACCAGATGCAGTCCATGGCAGCAAAGTTTCATCATCTCAACAGCAAGTGGGAGCAGCACAGCACTTACGACCGTGAAACAGAAAAAGAATCCTTGCTAATTATCATTTTGTTTTAAAGTACAGTAGGATTGGGGCACCCTCTCTACCCCAGCCAGCATCTTTCCTTGGCTTTTATGTGGGCAGTGCTGTTGTAATTTCTCTGTTCAAATAAAGTCTGTAGAAAGCCACAAAAAGAGATCTGGACCCTAAAGCTTAACGGATTCTGGAAAGCAGCTGGCTTGTAACATGAGTCATTCCAGCCCGGCTTTCTCTTTTGTATGTTTTTTCTCTGACCTAAAGAATGGGTTATTGGATGTTTCCTGGCAGGTGCTATTGGATTAAGGAGGGAGCTGGTCAGAAACAAACTTTGAATTAGGGTGTTTTTAAAAAAATAGTTTGCTAAAGTAAATATGATCTTTAGATTAATCCCCCATACCTAATGTGAGGTTCAAATTTAACAGTAAAGGTTAGAAACCCTGGTTGACATGTGCATGTGTTACTTGTGTGCATGTCTCCATGTTTGCATAGGAGTTATACTGAAGTTTTTGATGATGAAATCTCCAGGAAACATTCTTATTTATCAAGTCCGGCAATCTAAAAGTTCAAACATTCACATGTTTTTTCCTTTTCTGAAGTTATATGAGAGAATGCAAAGTGAAATATTAATAAACTTACTATAGGAATTTTTTTGACTTTTTCAAATTCACTTTTTAGGGCTATTGCTCATTTGGGGTTTTAGAATAATTTTCCCCTCCAATAATTCTGGGCCATTATAAATTAATGCGGTAAGTTCTCAACTTATGGATATTTGAGCAGTGGATCTTAGCAGGTACTGTAAAAGGTTTACAGGTGTACTCTATAAGATTCACTTTTTCTGATTATGAATGAATCCAGCTTGCAAATATTCTCTTGGAGTAGAACTCTTAAGCCAACGCCTGAACTGTATGTTCTATGTGATGGCTGGTGTTTTTATTTTATTTTTTCTGCATTTAGGACAGAGTCTACAGAGTCTCACTACATAGATCAGAGTCATGATTCTCTTGTTTTCATCCTCCCAAGTGCTGGGATTACAGGGTGCATCACCACGCCCAGTCTCAACCACAGCATCAGGGTGCTCTGTGGGTGGGGCTGGTGCAGCATGCCAGGGATCACATCCTGGCCACTGTGCTCTGGGCTATCAAGCTGGCCCTCGTGGCTGGTTTATTTATTTATTTATCTATTTATTTTGCAGAACCAGGGATTGAACTCAGGCCCTTGGGCTTGCCAGGCAAGCACTTATTCTACTGAGCTATCTACCTGGCCCTGGGTGTTTTTAAAGATGATTTAAATTACTGAATCTCTGAAGGAATATTGATTTGAAAGTGCCTATTTTTCAAAGTATCTGCTCAACATATATATAACTAGAATAGGTGAACTAGAATAGGTGTCCCATATGATTATATTTTGGTGTACGTAGCTATATATAGGATCTACCTGAATACATCAGCACCACTGCCATAGTATGTTACCATAGAAAGGGCTCTATAAGAAAGATTTGGAAGGAGATGATACACACCACAAGCTGGCAATAAAAGAGTAAAGAATGAGGATAATACGATGGCCTTTATGTACAGAAGGTATAAAATCCTCTTTGGGCTGGTGAGATAGCTCAGTGGACTAAGTGTGTGCTTAGGCAAGCGCAGAGACGTAGGTTCAATCCTGACACTACAGGACACATCAGCCCTGCCACCAGGTACACTGAGCTGCTGGTCACCTAGACCAGGCATGATGATACACGCCTGTGATTCCAGTGGTGGGGGAGGCTGAAAACAGGAGGATCACTACGAGTTCACGCTGCATCGTGAGATCCTGTACCAAATACATAAAAAATAAAATAAAT
This sequence comes from Ctenomys sociabilis, assembly GCA_004027165.1. NCBI lineage: Eukaryota > Metazoa > Chordata > Mammalia > Rodentia > Ctenomyidae > Ctenomys > Ctenomys sociabilis. The sequence continues at coordinate 60,179 of PVKA01009452.1, read as the reverse complement.
AATAAAATCCTATCTTTGAGAATAAAGATCTAACTGTAAACTTTAGCTCCTTCTCACAGAAACTGAGCTTTAATAGTCATTTAACCCTGAAGAGACTTCTCTCCATGCTGAGAGGAAGAGAAATGCTTACTCTTCCATAAGATACTAAGGGGGATGAAGGGATCCTTAGTACACTCAGAAGAGAATATGAATTGGGAGTAATAGTTTTCAGTGAAGGGTTGAAAGATAAATAATTTAGGCTTTGTGAACAAGGACTGTTTCAAAATACTCAGATTTCTTAGGGTGAGAAAGAAGCCTTAGATAACACAGGAATAAAAGATATGACTATTCCAACAAAATCTTACTTACGAACTCAGAGTATTGGGTAGATATAGCTAAGGGCCTATCATTTGCTGACTCCTGATGTAAACAAAAATATCCTGGTCACGAATGAACAATACAAAGTCCATAGTGTAGGGTATTTGCAACCACACAGTCCCCACAATATATTCATTTATATCATTTCCCTCTTATAAAATGTTTTGCCTTTGCTTGAGCTGCTGATGCTTGCAAGATAATGAAATTATTTTTGTTGTCTACACATGAGTTGAATTTTCACTTTTGCATTGCAGAGCAGAGAGAGCCAGACTAAGGCAATGTATCTGAGAGTTAGCATTGGTGTGTAATAAGACCTAACTGAATATCAATGGATTTTATTTATTATATGCTTTTTGTAGGTCCACAAAAATGAATGACCATGAAAGAAAGATTCTGTGAAGTTGAATGAGGTGTGGATGATACTTAAGAGTGGGAGTCTATTGAAGACCCTCTGTCTTAAATTGAAGATAGATTATAATTGAGGAAGAAGGAAGCAAAGTACAGTGGTGTATCTTTCATGCCCTACAGATCACAACACAGGTGGGTATGGCCTTTCCAGAGAAGGGAGCCCTGCAGCACGAGCTCTCTCTAAAAGGGGCGCAGCCTTTGGAATGACATTTCTGGCTATAGTAGCTCATTTTGTGGAGATAATCAGAAATGTACCCAAAGATGATTATGTTTAGTGGTGTCGATTATGACATTAATTATTATGCTTAAATGTTAAAAATAAACTAAATGATCAATAATTTAAGGCTGGTTACATAAATTACAGAGCTATGGAAATTTGTGCAACCAATAGCTTTTAGAATGTTATTCTCTCTCTCCCTGCCTATTTCTTCTTTTCCTTCCTTCCCTCCTTTTTGATAAGTTGAAAGAAGAAGGAGAAAAAAAAACCTGCCAGCCCAGGAAAGGCGCCATGGAGTAGGTCTGTGCAGGTTCTGAAGTATGTTGGCAGGCGACTTCCTCAAGATGAATGCGGTTTTTATGCACCATAAATACATAGCAACAGAAAAAGAAACTATATTTAAAAAATTAGACTATGAAGCCAGCTCTGCTATTTCCTAGCAGTGACACTCCAGCGAGTTCTCAAATCACTCTGCATGTCATTGTCCTTGCCTAGACAATGGGATCACGATCTCCACTAATGCAGAAGGTTCTGTGAGGATGTGAGTGGTTGGGATTCAGAAAGCACCAGCAGGGGCACCACAGGAGTGCATGCTGCTAGCATGGGAGCTTCAGGTGTAGTTAGAGCTGTATGTTTACAGACAATGAGAGCTTGGGGTAGTTTGGACATGTGGGTGGGAGGGCATAGCAAGACACATGAAAGGGACAGGCTGTGGGTGAGGAGAGCAGGAGCAGTGTTGGAGGCAGGGGACTCACATCTGGAAGAGACATCTAGGGAGAGAAGGGGCTATCTCAAGGTCAAGAGCAACATTGAGGACCTGTGACTATAATTGTGCAGCTGCCTGATTAGTTGACTCCTCCAAACTCCTTCTGAGTTGAAACTGGTGAAGGGTAGTAGTAGTGTTAGTCCCAGGATAGATGCTCATTGAATGAGGAGATAAAAGAGGGGCAAAAGCATAGGAAAGGGACCCATACTGGGGAAAGGAAGCAGAGCAGGTAAGAAAGAAGGACTCAGAGACAGAGGAAGGGAGGGTGGGCCAGGAGTGCTCTCTGAGATGGAAAAAAGGAACCTCTTTGAGACAGATGTGTGAGCCACTGAAGTGGGGTTTTGAGGGGCACAGAAAGTAAACCTAGAACCAGATCCCAGGGTTTCCTGCACAAGGTCTTGGCCCCGACCTCTGCAGGGAACAAAGAGCTAGGCCACATAGAGGTCCCTATAAGACAGGAAACACAGAAATAATTATCCATGTTTCCCAAGGTACATCTGTGCCCCAGCTTGTGTGAGGCAAACACCAATCTCAAAACCAAGCCTCAGTGGAGGAACCCTCCCTCCACTTAACTCTCCTTGAGTGACCTTATGCACAGATGTAAGTTTTATTTGACCCTTGTCTGCCTTTGCCCGCTGCTTCTGTCTGTGGAGAAGTCTGGTCATTGCATGGATGCAGTCCCTTCTTGAGCAGGTGACAATGAGTGGCAGCAACGAGGGTCTTCCTTGACAGTACAGGAAAATTCACTATTGCTTACTTAAGAAACCCATCGCATGCGTCCTTTCAGAGGTAGCTTGCAAGTTACAAGGCACTGATCAGATTAGCAATAGCCCTCAGTTTTGCTTAAATTATTTTCCTAATCTTGTCACAGACCAAAAGCCAATCAAATCTCAAAGGAAGATTTTCTTCCATACTTCACTGAAGGGGTTAAATAAACTAGAGATTTATTTCTGAATGAGAATATTACAAATCAAATAACTTTTGATGTAATCTTCAAGAAATCCTAATTTGTATGCCTACAGGTATTAATAGATATTACTACCAAAGACACAGAGGGCAAAGGTTTGTCATTAAGTAGATTTGAGGGACAGAGCTAAAGAGAAGGGGAAAGATTTAATCACTGCAGAACTTCTTGGAATCGTTAACATTTAAAGGGACCTAGACACTCCCAGATGGGGCTCTGAGGGCAGTAGGATGCTTATCTATGATAAACACCTCTGAAAATCATTGTTTTTCATTAACTATTCATATAAGAATATACAAATACTCAATCTAGAAACATATTTTTGCCAAAAAAAGATTTCTCAATAAATTTCTTTAATCATTGACAAATTGCTTCTTACCTGTATAAGAAACAGTAAAACAAATAATGAAGATAAATTTGAAGGAAAAAAAAAATCTCTGGAACCAGTGGTTTGGGTTCAATTCAACAGAGAAGACAACTCATGTAAGGCAGCATCATCCTATGTGATATATGAACTAGTCAGACAAAGTAACTTTGCCAGGTCCACAAATCTAGTTAGTTGATAAACTAACTAAGCTATAAGATAAACACAAAGCTATAGTGGACTATCCCTTTGCCATAAAGATTTTATCACTGGAAGAAATGTATCCATTTTCAAAGGTATCACTTTGAATGAGAAAATATCCCTGTGTCTAAACTGGCCCATCCTACCCTGTCCATTTATGTGGGCTATGAGCAATCTCTTGATTGGTCATGAAGAAGGTGGTGGAACATTCTAGAATGTTTCTTCCTTGGAAGGCCTGGGAAGTATGTATTTCCAGGGTTGGAATCAGGACATTAAGAAGACCTTTGGGGATGGGGGGAGCCCAACCAGTGACAGAAGCAGAGGAAGAAAGAGGTGGAAGAAAAGCAACAACACCTATTTCACTACTTGCCTATGTTTAATTCAGGGAGTGACTGTTCCTCTTGCTTCTGAAATAATATCCTTTCTGTTAAAGTTCACTTAACACTTGCACATGGTGGGCAAAACAAAGTATAATGGGCCAGTTGATGATCACAGACAGCTTCATTTTAGAATATTGTTCTCAAGCTCCAAACAACTGACTCACCAGAAATTATATAGAGAGGTGGGCACTTCCTGCTGTACTTGTTCCAACATGGCCACGTGACTCTAGGGTCATCCCCGTGAGGAGCTGGCAGTGTGCCATAAAGAGAAGCACCGTATTGGTCGGTAGGTGGAGAGCAATGGCCATATAGCTCACCACAGTCAAGGTCATTCTAGACATAGTCCAGTCCAGGACTTGGTTCTAGCACACCTAGCATCACAGGTTTGACTTTCCCATTGCTGACTTGGTGACCAGAGTACACTCTTATAATTAAATAAAACAACAACACAAACCTAACACACATTTGTTCATTGCTGTAGGGCAGCAGAACATGGTATAAAACATCATGCACACAAGAGTCATAAAGACAAAGGCTTAATTCCTGGCTCTCAACCTGCAGTGACCTGTTCATTGAGTCTCAGACTTGTCATTGGTAATGCAAGGGCAGCCCTTACCCCTTAGAGTTCCTGTGAAGTTAATGAGAAATGATACACATGAAACACCTGTGGTGCAGGGCTTAGAACATAGTAAATGAGCACTGAATGTCCCCTGATGTCTCCTGGCTGTGAACACTCCTGGGAGATGGTTGACTTGCTTGGCCAAATTCTGTGATGAGGTTTCTTATCTTCATCACTAGAGGTGATGTTTTGTGTTTGCCCGTTGGCCATCAACACCCTTTATTGTGGGGACCAGATAAACCATCATTGAAATTCCATACCTATGACCCACTGTGAATGATCTTCTCAGAACCTGATTTGTAGGCCTGGAGGGGTAAAGGGACCAAGATAGAAATTCCTGAAGATTTCCTAGCACTATTCTAAGTTCCCACCCACCAAGAATTTCTCTGTAAACCCCAAACTTCGGGTCACCCAGGCATCTGCTGCTGCACTGTGATTCCTGGGCCTTAAAATTTGTGCTCATTCTGTACTTGGGGGTGGGTTTGCAAAGGGCCTATGACTAAGACACAAGGTAATGTGAAGCTCAGAAAAGTGAGGGAGAGAGCACAAGTGAGCAGCAGGTGCTGGAATGAGCAGAGCAAGGGGATTCAAGGAGAAATAGAGGAAGTGATGGTTAGAGGTCAATGGAGAAGGCTCCCTGTGCCTGCAATTCTGGGGGATGTGAGAGAGGCAAGCAGCAGCTTAGTCAGCTTTGTTTCTGCTCCTCAACCCTCCCTCCCTGTGGAGCACGGAAGAGACTTCCATTGGGACATGACTGGTCTTTTCCTAGTTTGAGGCCAGAGATTTCATAGGCAGAATCTTGGAGTGTTCAGAAACATTTGCGCCAATGGATCGCACACTTACATAACTCTTAGACTCTGTGTAGTTTGTTAGAGATGAAGAACATAAAGCTTTGTGCAGCAGGGCAGCCCTGTGCTAACTAAAGGAGCTCACAGAGGACTTGTGAGCTTGAGTCTTGGTGAGCAGGCATTTGTGCATGGCAGAGCGTAATCTCACTCTCACCCCTGTCTGAGTGGTTTGGAAACATCTAAGATGATGCCAGGGTCAGCTGTGAGAGGTATGGGGACTCTGCATTGGACACAAGGATAGCTGAGGTCTGGCTCTGATGCTGTCCTGTGTGACTTTGGACAAATGACTTTCCCTAGCTGGGCTAATGATCAGGGCTCTGCTGTGCTGTGAATCATTCTGGGTCTATTCTAGTTGACCCAGGCCTGGGGATGTCTGTGATCTTCATTTTTCCCAAGGCTGGGGATTTAAACCCAGGGCTTTCTCATGGAGCTCTTTGATATTCTGTTTTCAGTCTTGAGAAAATGTCTCACTAAATTACTAAATTGCACAAGCTAGGCTCAGATTTGTAATCCTCCTGCCTCAGCTTCCAGATCCATTTTGCTTTTATCATAATAAACTTTTGAGGCAGTATTTTTTTTTTTTCTTTTTTCTCTTTTTGCTTAACTGGGGATTGAACTCAGGCCTTTGCACTTATCAAGGAAGCACTTATTCCACTAAGTCATCTCTCCAGCTATAGGAAGGATTTCTGAGGTGTTTCATTGGGCACAAATGCCCCATGTCAGAGAGAGACAGCCCTCAACTAAAGTGCAGTAGTTCCATTTCACTTGGAAGAGCTGGTACTGTGAGGACGCAAGGGTGACCTGTGACTCTGAAATCACAGCAGGAAGTAGTTTTACCTCCGCCCAAAGATAAAGATGTGGTCCAGAGATACACGACTGGTGAGAGGTGTAGGCCTAGGCTCTCTGCTCACCCAGGGGCTATTTCTGCTCTGAAGGAAGCCAAGGCCAGGGCCACAGGATAGGATGACACACAGGCTCAGGTGAGGACAGACATTTGTTACAGTTACATTAAATCAATGAAAGTCATGCTTAACACAGCGTGCTGTTGGAGTCTGCATTGTGTTCTCCTCAAAATTCATACAATACAGTTCTGACTCCTGTATCTCAGAATGTGGCCTTATTTGGAGAAAGATCTTTATAAGGAAATTAAGGTAAACTGAGGCCATCACGATGAGTCCTGATCCAGCATGACTGGTCCGCTTATGAAAAAAGAGTTTTGGGTGCAGACTGGGACAGAGAGAGATGGTGTGAGGGAGCAGCCAAAAGCTGACCATGCACAAGCCCAGGAGCACAGCCCTCCCCAGGAGCTGGCTAAGCAGCCGCTTTGAGCTCTGTTGTGCAGTGAGGGACAACAGCTTCCACTGTCTGAGTGCCCAGTGTGTGCTGTCTGGGTCAGGAGTCCTGGCACACACATGCCTCCTTTACATGCCATTCCTCTAGGCGTACTGAGTAATCTGCATGAGGGAGATCTTAGGTGATTTTATTAGGATGATCTTATATCCAAATTGCCTCTTCCTGGGGGAGAGCTTGATAAGGAACTCTGAGTGTATACACCTAGCTCTGTGGGCCCACAGCTTTGGGTGTGGCCCATATCTTTGTTTGAAAAAGGATTCTCTTCCTAAGGGCACTCATACATCCTACTGGACTCAATTTGGCTAGTGCATCCTACTTCAGTCTCCACTACTGAGCTGTCATTTTGGATGGAGCCTCTTGGGGATGAGATTTACCTTAATCCTTTTGGAGCCTAGGATTCAGGCCAGGGCTGGCTCTTCAAGGAATCTGGGTCAACACTGCTTTGATAAAGACAGTTTGGTTTTCTGTGAGGACTAGAGGGAGGCAGGGAATGATGTTACCAGGGCCATCTGTAACCTGAGTACTTGGGAGGTTGAGGCAGGAGGTTCACCACGAACTCAGGGCCAGCCTGGGCTACATAGTGATCTCAAGGCCAACCTGTACTACCTAGTGAAACTCTGTCTCTAAAAATAAAAGAATAGTAAGAATTAAAAAAAGAAAAAGTAAAGTAAAAGAGGATCTAAAGTGCAAGCCCAGCCTGGACAATTTAGTGACTAAGATGTTATCTCAAAGTAAAAGTTAAAAATAGGTCTGGGGGATGTTGCTCAGTGCAAAGGCTCTGGGCTTAATCCTAGTATTGCCCCACCCCAATGTGGCAAGGCCAGCCTGGCTGTAGGATGTCTTTTGCACAGAGCTGGGAGGAGAAAGCAGCAGACCCTGACCAGGTTTTGAGGCTGCAGGAGAATTCTGCAGGGCACCAAAGAAAAAGCCAGAGATGCGCACTGGTGCTGAACACATTGCGTTCCCATATACACTTCCAAAGGATCCAAGAAATGTACCCCAATATCAAATGGAGAAGTGGTCCTCATCCTTGAGTTCAGGGTTGCACTGCAGAGCAACTTGGAGGGGCTGCCCAGCCACAGGATCCTGTATCCCCAGCCCTCAACAGAGCCTTAAGAACTGGGCAGAAACTGGAAGGCAACTCTTCCTGGAGTCCAGGGTCCTGTGTGAGTGTTTCCACCAGGAAGATAGCTTCAAAGGCCTCTTCTGACCTCACCCATCACAGGGGCCTCTCTTCTCAGGGAGTGCGGAAGACAGTAGCAGAAGAAAGCCTTAGTCCTGTACTGCTCCCACCACCTTCCTGCTGGAGCTCCACTGAGCATAGCTGCCTGTCCTTGACCTGAAAACCACCAGGTAAACATATGTGACTACCACAGTGACCTATAGGAGCCTTGGGGAGAACTATCCTGCACCAATCCATCATCAAGAGAGCCTTGCACAACTTTGGCCTACAATCATCAACATCAGGTCCTTCTTGAGCTGCAGCTTACCCAGCTGTCCCAATGAGGTAGAAGCCACATTGAACCACATGCACCAGGAACTTTGGTGGCCTACCCTGCCCTTCCATTCTCCTGAAAGCCATGCTGACCTGCACCCTGCTCATCTACCATCACTTCAATAAATGTCAAAAGGAAGGAATAAAAGGCAATCTCAGACTTCTAGCCCACCCAAAAGTAGTCCAGGAGACAAGGGCATAGAACTTGGGAGTCATACACCTAAAATGTCTGAGATGATAGCAACTGAAGTAAGGAAACTCCATCAGACTATGGAGGAAATGAGATCAGAAATAGCCTCTCAGGTAAAAAGGAAATGGCAACATAATGAGAAAATTGCTTGATACATCTAAGGAAGACCCAGATAAAAAAACTAGATGGGAATAGGAAAATGATGGAAACATCGAATGAACAATATAAGAATTAGAATGCATGGCACAGATTCAAACAGATATCCAGGACAGCAAGGATTGCATTGAAAGCTGGCAAAACTGCTTGAACAAAACAGAAGACAGAATTTTAGACCTTGAAGATAGTGATGCAGCTAGTGAATGTGAAAGGAAATATCTCTTAAAATGAATGAGAAATCAGCAAGTAACAATAAACACCTGCAAGATGAAACAAAGAAAAGTAATGTAATGAGTATCAACGAAGCAGCTGGAGATAGTACAGAAAGACATAAAAAGAGGGTTTGCAGAAGTAGTAGCAGCAAATTTACAAAAGTTATGTATTAAACTAAGCATATTTTATCATATATACATGTGTTACATGAAATGAGATATTTATATGCTTCACAAATTATATAAGCCTGCTGATATATAATGCTTATCATAAGTATAAAATATAGACATATTAAGCAAATATGAATCAGTAGCCAAATAAATACCTCTCCTAGCACTTGGCCATGCAGTTAAAGACTATAATTTCCTGTGTTCCTTAGAGCTAAGCATCTCCATGCTTGTTTAGGTTCTGGTCAGTAGGCTGTGAGCAGAAGTGTTATAGGAAAGTTTCAGACCCTGCCTTAGTTATTTGTCTTCTGTATCCTCCCTTTCTTTCTTTTTTTTTTTTTTTTTTTTTTTTTTTTTTTTTTTTTTTTTTTTTTTTTTTTTTTTTTTTTTTTTTTTTTTTTTTTTTTTTTTTTTT